>CAEFZX010013961.1:0-19433 GCA_903066825.1 Alfaro cultratus | reverse complement strand
CCTTGAGCTAAACGCCGCTTACTCCCCGGAGCTCGAATATCGAATATCCAACTTGAAACTAACTTCACTGCGGTCCTTTCTGTCTGTTTGGAAGCGGCCTGGATCGGCTTCATCAGGTTTTTTCAGATTTATGTACATCTGATGCCAATACCATGTTTGTTGTATATGATGATAATAATAATAATACAGAAATTTAAAAAAATAAAAAAAAGTACACCTCTCTGCAGCAAACAGAAAGCGGCGGCACGGACCAGTCAGTCTCATAATGGGACAATTGCACTCTGGAAGTGAAGGGGGCGCTATTTCCTATATTATCCGCAGCCTCCCGTTTTTATTTTGTTTTGAAATCTGTGATATATCTTCACCTTTAGGAAGGAGTTTCACTCTCAGCATCTACTTGAACTTCTCTTTTTTATTTACTTCAGCACAGCTCACAGTTTTTAACAAATTCCGTAGCTTTCTGTGTACTTCTAAATCTGCTCTTTAGTTGCATCTTTTCGGGCCTGATACTCAGTTTTGCTGAAAACACTGGCTATATTTTTAAAAAATGTTTTCAGAGACTGTATCTTTTTATAAGACCCAGTGATCTTGGGGTTACCCAACTAGAGGTTGTGTACAACCTCTAGTTGGGTAGAGGTTGTTGAGTTAAAATGCTAAAACTTAACATTTTAGCTTGAGTTTTAACTCATCTCAAGTTTTAACTGCTGATTGTTTTAACTTTTCATCTTTTCAGCTGGTTTGGTCACATGAGCTGCAGACTAACAGACAATCTTTTAAGGATACTTTCAATGGCAGGTAAAACAGTAGGTAATAGTTTGAGTTCATGAAGGCCTTATTGTGTTCCTTTGGTAATTATAGAACCTCTATTGGAAGCCATTTATTGACAGTGCAATAATTTTACTCAATGCACAAATTGTTGATATTGTGGTTCTATGAATGTTTTATTTTATCGTTTTAGAGTCGAAGAAAAATTTCCACCTTGGAAGACTAAATAGTTTAACCATATTTGTTCCTATATATAAGACTCCACCAACAAAACGCCTCATAATAAGATGGCACAGTAAAAATAAAAATGTGAATTTTTGCTTGTATCTGTTGAACAACCCTGGTTGTAACAACCTGGGTTGTTATTCTTCTGTACGTAATTATTTTGTTTGTTATTGACTTTTGCTCAATTGAATTTCTAATGTATACATTGTAAATTGTATTTTTATTATAGTTGATCATGTTGATTTTCATGTCTTATTTATTTTGTTCCTCCTATAATTGATGGAGATATATAGATATTATTTATAATGTATAAAAGTATTGTTTATGTCATTTAATTAGCTCTACATCTTTAAGCAAATGGGAAAAAAAAGTTTTTTAATAAATTAATTTATCTTTTACAGTGCCGAAATGCCATAAATTAATAGTAAATAATAAAGACTTTGTGGTGTTCTGATTTAGTAATGTTATTTGATTATCTGTGTTACCGCCCCTACGCCACTAGAGGCAGTATTAGGGCCGAAAAGATGCGACTAAGGAGCAGAATTAGAAGTTCACCGAAAGCTACAGAATTTGTTAAAAACTGTGAGCTGCGCTGAAGTAAATAAAAGAGAGGAATTCAAATACATGCTGAGAGTTAAAATCCTTTCTAAAAATGAAGATATATCACAGATTTCAAAAGAAAATAAAATCGGGAGTGATTCTCCAGGTAGTTCTTGACAACCTGCAGGCTGTGAGAGGGAACTCTGACATCCACAGGCATCACCCATCTCCAGAAGTCCAGCTGTAAAAACACAGATGTTTCACATGCTGCATAAATCTGTGTTGTTTTTACTTCTATTGTCAAATTAATAGTTTCAATTGCAAAATAACCTCCAAGTTCAATATGTCTTCCAAAACTCTGACAAGGGCCAATTGGACATCATCTTTCGGCACAATCCGGAAAACATGATGCCTACAAAGGAAACACAGTGATATTATTCCAGTAAGTTACTTACTGAGGTGGTAGCACATGAAAAAAAATAAGTTGTGTGGCTCTGCTTTTGCAGATGCTGGATACTGACAAAACATTTATCTTCGCCACGCAGCTCTGACATTGGGTTTTTATTACCTTGGCCCTCTCTGAGTGTGAAATAAACAAAACCCTACTTCCTGAAAAGCTATGTGTCACTCTTGGAGAGTAATAGTACTTATGAAATGAACATTTTAATCTTTGTGCTTTTGTGTGAATTGCAAGCAAGATCACAGTTGTAAATTTTGCTTTGGGAAAGCATTTTTACTTTCTTCCATAAATTATGGCGCAGGATCTTTTTGTAAAGCCATTAATGAAAACTAAGATAAATTTTTTGAGTTGTAATTGATACTTTTTTAAAATATTAGGACAAATGCATGACCAACTGCCAGGAGTTAGCCAAATGACTGAGCAAGGATGTAAGGAATGCTGTGTGCGTGGAGACAGAAGCTGTGCTTCCATTGACCATATTATATTAATTAGTCAATTTAATATTTTGAAAATAAATTTGCTTCATCGAAACACACCAGTTTTGAAAAAGCTCTCGTTTTTTTGCTAAAAAGGTCCCTCTTCATCATCAGTTTTCTACCATAAGCCTCAAGACTTTAAACCAACATTTTGTCTGTTCAGCCATGTTTCGTGCTTAATGCAGCTTTTTCCATAAAGTTCAACGCAGGTTTCATCAGACCAAACCACGTTTCCACATTCTTGTGGTAGATTTTAAATGGGGTTTTGCAAACTCTACCAATGCTTGCATGTTTGTCTTGCTACATAGATCATAGGCAATACATAAAAACAGTAATAGTAATGTTGGTGTAATAGAGTCAATACTTTAATAGAGATTTTTGCATCTCCTTGTATGTTGGAGTACATAAGTCTCTTGGAAGAGTCCATGATGAACTTTCTGATAATCATTTCAAGTTTTGTACTCTTGAAAAATGTGAATATATTGAATACACAAAATATGTTACAAATAAAATATGTAATACTTATATACTTGAAAGTATATTTTAAATGTATTTCGAGCACAAATATCGTATGCTGAAGATATACTAATCAAGCTCTTTTATACTGCATAAAAAGCTGCATACTTAAAGTGTACAAAGTATAACTTTAGTTGTTCCAAAAAGCATGTGATAGTACACTTATTACACTTCAAGTTGTGTTTTCTACAATTTAATTACAATTAAAATACACTAAGCACAAAATTAGTTTTCCCAATATAACATGTTTGAATTTAACTAGTCCTTAACTTGAAGTACACTGATGATTAAGTATGCATGATCAAGTATGCTCAAGTATGCTAACATTTTATATACTTAGTATATTATTCTTCACAAGGGTTAATAATGTACGTTTCTTATTTTGAAGCATTATTTATGTTTGTATGTGGACAACATTGTGCACATATTGGGAATTATTACAAAGCAGACTTTGTCTGTGTCCCTGGTTTCTTGCGCCTTGGTACAAGTAAAGCAGAAATAATAAGATTTTTTCTGACAGTGTAGTCAAAGGTCAGAAGAAGGTTTTCTGGCTCAGTTACCCATGAAAGTCTTCTTTGCTGAGAACAGCAACATGTTGAGCAGCAAACGCAAAGAGTTTCTTCATCGTGATGGAATAACTCAAACACTAGCCAGCCTGGTGCCTACCACCATGAGTGAGCAGGGCTTTGAGAATCTTGTCATGCTCTGTGGGGGTAAGAGCTGGCAATCTTTTTATCTTTAGCAAGCCAAACTTCGTCTCAGAATTACTGGTACGCTTCAAAATCTTACCAAGTCTTTGTGGTCTAATTTCATGTTCAAATGTCCTACCACATTGGAGATATGACTAAGCTAACTTACAAGTAACTTTTCAGCAAGATATAAGAGTTTGTTTTAAGTCAATAATTCTGTAATATTGATGAAAAGGTTCCACTTATAATTTGGAGGAAAATGTCTTGTTTTAAGAGAAATACTGTAGTCTGCCAGTGGAACTAGATCTTTCCCAGTTATAAAAGCAACTTCTGAATCAGTTTCAGTAATGACGGTTCTTTGCTGAGTCTGTCAGGTAGCTACATCTTGCCTCAGTATTTTCACTTGTTGCCTTGCAAAACATCTCCAAACCTGTTTGATTTTAAAGATATTTCTTGTCGACAACCCCTTTCAGCCCTATTAGATTCAGTACTGAGCTCTGGCTAGGCTTAACATTCTTGTAAATGACCTTTTATATTATTATTATTATTTGGATGTATGTTGGAGTCGCTACAAGTTCGACTCGTGTGCACTTTAAAAGTAGACGCTTGACATTTTGCTCTACACCGGCTGTGCTGCCTTTCTTATGTACTTTCAATGGGCACCTCGAGGGCCTGTTGCTGCACGTTTCACAGCGCTATTTGAAGCGTTTTTAGCGTTTGACGCCGACAAATAGGCCAGCAGCGGAAAATAACGGCTTGAGCAATTTTGACATAGCTGGCGTGTTCTTGACATGCCTCCACATAGATTTTGAATGTAAACCAGGCGCTTGGAATGGTAGGTGTAGAGCAAAATGTCAAGTGTCTGGAGTGCTGTGGTGGAGCAGGGGTTAAGTACAACCCACATAAGTAGGCCTTAGTCCTGGCTGTCGCAGGTTCAATTCCCAGCTTGGTGACCTTTGCCACATGTCTTCCCCTCTTCTCTCATTACCCACTTTCCTGTCAATTCACCATCAAATAAAGCCCACTAGAGCCAATAAAACCTTTAAAAAAAAAAAAAAAAGAGTCAATCATCTGCATTCAAAGTGCACATGCTTAGGATGTGTTTTTGATGAGCATAATGCGTTTTGTGTGAATGCACAATAAACCAAACTGATAACCCCAAAACACCAATTGTTACATCCCATCAGGAGCAGCTGGTCCACACAACATAGTATGTGTTAGTAAAATAGTCCTTACAATGTGTCAAATGCAAAGACACACACACACACTTTTCTTTTCTCTCTCACATCCTTAGCAGTTTTTCAAGTACAGTAATTCTTTTTTCTACCTGCATGTCCAGTTACACATTAAATGGCAGACATTCTGTATTTTTTTTTTTACACATTGTTGTCACTGAACAGTGAGTTTGAGAAAGCAGCTTTTCAGGAAATGATTGTGCAGTTTTTCCGACCAAGCAGAAGCACATTTAGTCTCTTAGTGAAGAAAAGTCTTTACTAAAGACTTAATACAGACATGTGATGGCTGTTCATGTGAGATCCTGTTACACTATCAGTGTCAGGCTGTATGACACTAGTGAGTTAGACATAAATATGAATAATTACCAAGCAAAAAAAAAAAGGAGTTATCTCTGCATCATATCTTATGCTATAAAACACAATGTTTTTAGCTTGACTGTACATGCGTAATATAACCAATAACCAGCAGCTGTTTCTCAAGTTCCTGTTTTCATAAATACGCAGCATTAAGCAATTCATGTTCATGAATCGCTTAATGCTGCGTAAAGTATTTCCTTCAAGTATTTTTTTTTCATTCCATTTCTCAGTTTGCACCTCTTTCATCTAATTATCGGATACCCCTGATTGTAAACCAATATTTTAGTTGACCAATGTTCATGTTCAAGAGCCATCGTTTTTCTCTTTCCTCTTCTCCAAGGTCTTAAGGTAATCACCCAGACGTTTCCAAGTGGAATGACAACCGACTCCTTCCCAGAGTCGTGTCTGTCCTCCAAGGCAAGGAAATCGTCTGTGGCCTGTCAGTCGATGCAGGATGGCGAGAAACGCTGGATGTTTACGTTAGATGAGCTGGATAAGATCCAGGAGCAGATGGAGGAGGTGATCATCTCCAGTTACTCAAACAGTAAGACTGAAGCCACTCAGAAACAACAAAAAAAAATAAAATAAAACAAAAAAACTGAAGGTACAATTAGAAATGTGAGAGTTAGCGGAAAGCATTTAGAAAGACTTACTTAAGTATAATAAAGTATAATTTCTCGTGCAGAGTTTCAGTTCATTTAAATTTTTTGGGGTGCACTGATTCTGATTTTGGCTGATGCGATCTTTTTTATTTATTGTTTTGGAAAACAATGACCCAAGTCATTTTTTGCCAAAAGTTGTTTTTGCCATAAAATGACTTATGCCATTATTTTAGGCCTAAATCTAACATGTAGATACGATCTGTGTAATGAAATCAGTTTCTCATGTAATTATCGATCAATCTCCCAAAATTAAAGAAATTGGGACCACTTTCTTGTCCAACTGATTTATTGATATATAATAAATCAGTTGAATAAAAATGAATGTGTGCATTTATTCATTTGCCACAATGTAAAAACCCTTGTCTGCTGTAAAACAAAATTCAGTCAGCTGTCCAGTCGTCCATCATCCAGCAGCGGCCGGTCCAGAGCTCCAGAGGTCAGAACAGTAGACCTTGGAAATAACCCTGCAACCCCTTCAACAAGTGATGTTTAACTTAAATGAAGTGGTTGCATAATTTTATTCGTAAATAATGAATTTGACGGGGGGTTTTCCTGGAACAGAATGTGAAATAAATTCTTTAAGATTGTTATTTCAGCATTGAGCAGACTATCTGCTTTAACGTTGACATTACACCTTACAAGGATAGATTTGAATTATATATATATATTTTAAATGAGATCCATCAAAAGTTAATATCTTACGACTTATTTTCATTGCGCAAAGACACAAATTATTGACAACAAAATGTCATTGCTTGGCTACCGGAGTACACAGGAAGAATACTGAAGAATACTGAATACTTTGCACATGACATCACTCTTCGAAACTCCACCCGCTCCACAATGACGGACGTCAAAAAAACCTGAGCTCCTGTAAAGCCTGTCAAAAACGCACATATGGCCTAATATCGCTTTCATTTAGTTGATTTCTCAGTAAAATAAATATGGTCACAAGGTGCAGCGGTCGGTTGCACAAACAGACAAGAGTGAAAACTATCATCATAAGTTTCCATCTTCTTCCAACTCCTTTTCGAGCAAGTTTCGAGTTTGTACCAACCAAACTTGTCATTCTGTTGTATAACGTTTAACAAGGAAAGACATGATAACTGGCAGCTATTAAAATGACTGGCAGCCCCAATAATCCTTCATTTTCATGTATGCATTTTTATTTTCTTTGTTTTATATTTGCAAATAAAACTACATGGAAGGCCTCAAGGCTTTCATGCTGTTCTTTTAGTACAGGTTCTTGAAGGTGTGATCCATAATGACCTTCAGAGCGAGCCATGTCTCATTGGCAGTGGGAACAATTTGATTGGCAGGGAGGATGAAGCCAAAACGGCCGGTGTCCCTCAGTTCAAAGGTGTAGGAGTACTTGATTCCCTGGTCGTAGGTCCAGTCGATGGAGCCTCCACTAGATTGGTCTGCAGTGAAAACAAAGGTACTTTACACAATTATTGTCTGATTGCCTCTGACTACCCAAATTAAGTTTTATTGCTGAAAACTAGCTTAACAAGAAAATGTTATATTAGTTATATTGATACACCAAAACACTACTGGTACTGGTAGACGTTTCTTGTATGCTGTAAGTGAGTTTGAATTGTTGTGTACACCTGTTTTCTCTCAAGTATGGGGTGCTGTTTGTAAAATTACACTGAAAAAAAATTGACTGCAATATTTTGGTTTCGTTAGCCAGTCTTAAAGGAACAAATGGGGGTGTTCAATTTTCAAAGTCAACATGTTAGTCAGATATTTATAAAAATCAGAATCTCAAACTAGCTTTATAACTAAATATATAATTTGAAAGCTAGGTTTTGGTACTAACTATTTAGCTTCTAAGTTAAATATTTAGTGAAAATATGACTTTGAAAAATGAACTCCTGCTTTTTCTTCCCCAAACCGAGAAATTCCTGTTATTTTTTTACTGTTGTGAAGTAGATTTTTCTTTAAAGAGAAAATGTTTATTTTGCACCATACAGTGTTCTTTATGTATCACATAAATGCAACGTTATTGTATCACAGTCAAGATGTTTTTCCGTGCAATTGCAGAGGGTGTGCAAACTATTTAAACAACAGGTGTCTGCTTAACTTTCCCAGGCAGGTTGTCTGGGAACTTGCTGTTCCCAGACAACCTGGGAAAAGCAAGTTCCCAGGTCCTTCCCAGCACGGACATAGAGTGTTTAGTTTTCGCACCCCGTAGACATGATAGTGAATGAGCATACAGAGCTGAACTGTTTCGTCTGCCTTTTCTCTCTCCTTTGTTTTGGTCCTTGAAGATTAAGACTCCGCCTTGGTTAGCTGAGAGAGAGGTGAATATAATAACTATGTAACTCTAAGTTCGTTAGAACGGTTATTTCCTCAGTCCATGAACTTTCTGTTCTCCGGCCGTAAGCGCAATAAAGATGATTTTGCTCCCTGACTTTTGTCTGGACCTCAGTCTCTGAATTGTGCACTTCACACTGTGTAACTTTACAAACAGCACCTCATGCTAAAGAGGACATAATCTCTTGCAAATGCACAGTAAAGTTTACTGTGGCCAAATGTTTTGGAGACTCACAGATAGTGGTGATGATGCTGCCATATCTGTAGCTGGTGCCATACAGGGAGGCCAGAGCAGTGATGGCCTTTTGAGCAACTTGGTCCTGCAGAATGAAACTGACCATAGTTACCAAACAAAATAGCTTCAAAGGTATACAAGAAATCTCATGTAAATTTTCTTGTTTTGATTAAGAATAACAGACTTCTGTGCAAAGGACTAGAGCAGAAGTGTTTCTACCAGTTCAGTCTGGTCTTTGGCAGGTTTACTGGTGTAACCGTAGGGGTACAAGAGCATCTGTGAGTAGGAATGGATGGAGATGAAGGCCTTGATGTTGCCGTGTGACCTCACAAAGTTTACAATGGACTTCACTTCAGGCTCAGAATGAGCCGTGGTTCCATGGTAGATGTCTGAGCATGGATTGTTGCTGGAACCAACTCCTAAATGTTTTAAGCATCATAGAACAGAAAAGGAAAGTTAAAAAGTTTGATATAATTTTTTTACGTGGATTAAATTGAATTAAGTAAAAAATGCGTCATGGAATTTATGAGATCTAAGGGAATGTCATATCAATTTATTGATAAGACACTACACAACATTAAAGCTGATCAAAGTGTTGCACAGAGTTAGAAGAATAACTCATATAATAAATTAAATAAGAATTAAAATTAAAGTTCAGTTGATTTACTAACCATCATTTTTCCATCTCTTATGCTGATTGTAACAGTTTAGATTTAGTTTTACTCATCACCGATTGTTAGAATTTTCTTTATGGACAAAATGTTCTACCTCCAAACCCAGCATTCCAGTTCCGGTTCAGGTCCACACCAACACACCTGGCTCCCTGATTCTGCTTCCTGTTCTTACGCCACATTCGGTTCTGGAAACAACAGCGCAACTGTTTGATGCTCTCTTTTTTTTCAGTTGTTCTCTGCTTATGTGTACCTGATCTGACATGTTAGTGAAATGATAAAGTTCCTAAAAACAAGCATATCTTCAGTTGTCTAAAGAACAACAGGGTCCTATAGTTTATGTTTAACTGTGCCCGTCTCACGTTGGTGTGGGTGAAGTGGTATCCATCAGGGTTGACCACCATCTCTAAGAAAATATCCATTCTGTTAAGGATTTCAGTGAAAGCAGAGTCCGTTCCATATTCTGTCACAATCTGCGAACAAAAAGCAACAAATAAATTTTACAGCAGTTTTTTTCTGTTCAGAGGCAACAGGTACTGAAAGTATCAAACCACCTTCTTGGCGAACACAATGCCACTGGCCTGAGTGACCCACTCTCTGGCGTGGATTCCAGTGTCGATCCAGATAGCAGGACGGTTGCTTCCACCAGTGCTGAACTGTAGAAACAAGAAGCAGACGAAAACTCAGGCACAACAAAGCACAAATGATGAATGTGTTGGTTGTGTGATTTCCCTTTCCATTTGAAGTCATGGTTTGGTTTAGAAAGAGACTAGATTTTCTGAAACGTCTTCTACCTTGAGAACATTAAGCGGACGCCCCTCGTAGCTCTGACCGATCACAGTCTTGCTGACCAATTTTGGATTTTCAGCCACTAGCATGTCCTGGAAACTGTAGATCTGAAAGGAAGGAAGTCAAAAAGATTAACCCTGACACTTAAGTTGAATTTTGGAATCTTTGGTGCCATTTTTATTATATAAGACAAAACTAGGTCTGTATAATTACATCGATTCTACGATATTTATTTTAAAAAAAATTCCCCCTCGGAAAGTATCGATTTTTCTTCAGCGGCTATCAATACATTAAATCATGGGGGTCTAGAGGCTTATACATGTCTTTTTAACATGTCTGATTTGTGACACCGTAGCAGCAAGACTCCGCCTCCCCAAGTCTCACTTTCAACTTGTGCTTAAAGTGCACATTATAAACTACACATTAGTTTTTAAATTGTGTTAATAGGGCAAGTAAAACTGGAGTTATGCCAAAATAAGTCAACCATATTTTTCCAAATGTCAGAGAAATGTCAAAAACTGGCTTTTCTTTGAATGTGAAAGGGAATGAGCTTCCAAATGTAAAAAATGAAACACAACATGGTAACTCATTATTTGATGGTTTGTGAATAAGACTGTCATGACACCGTCATAAACATGACATAACACCTGTCATGAACATGAGTAAGTCTTCATAAATATTTATGACTGTTGTCATAAAGTATCATTTGGTAAATCATGACACTTTTAATACAAAGTTGACATTATTCAAAATGTCTTTGTTATGACAACTTGTCACTAACCAAGAAATACTGATCTGACATAAATTTGTTATAAAAGTATTACTGATTAAACTTTAGCTTCAATAACATAAAGCTACACTTTATGACAACAGTCATAAATATTCATGAAGACTTACTCATGTTCCTGACAGGTGTTATGTCATGTTTATGACGGTGTCATGACAGTCTTATTCACAACCCGTCAAATAAAGTGTTACCTGCAATATTAAATTCCTTTTTTTGGAAATCTCAAATCTTCAATGAATAACGATGGGCTGTATTTTGTTGCTAAGAAACTAAGTAAAGTTGCGCAAGTGTTCGTGAACGAGAAGTGGGAACGGAATACCGGCAAATACAGTGAGATCGCGAAATTGATCAGAGCAATCTGTGTCATCCACTTAGTAATCTGTTTTTAGATTAGTGGTTTCTGTTCTGTATGTAAAGGATTATATTAAGAATGAACGTGGAGCAGGTAGTGGTGCTCTGTTTTGAGCTGGAAGACAAAGACAGGAAACTTGCAGCGAAGTCTGCTGCACAGTAAGGATTGTCATGATGGCAATGGTTGATTGATCATTCATATTAGTAACTGACAAAGAGTATCAGAGACTGAGAGTACGATGAGATCCTAGTAGGCTGAGAGGCAGCTATTCAGAGACCCCAGCAGGGGAATGGCAGTAAGGAGTCGATCACTACAGGGTGAGGCAGAGCCACTCCCCCAGCAGATAGTAGTAAGTAGCTTCCAGCTACAGATAACTCCGGGGAGCCAAGGTAGAAAAGCCTTTTTCACATAGTCCAAAAGACTTTGTTTACTCCCCACCCACACACACACAATAAAAAAATTTTGCCATCTTGTTTTGACCTATGATGTTTTGTCAAAAATTGTACACAAGAGATTGAGGAATTGCCTTCATTTTCATTCTAATAATGTTATAAAACTGTGTTGCTTGGAATATTATTACATCAGTTTAAGAAATTTAGAGTGTATATTGTCATTCCAAAATATAAAAAACATTCGTTATAAATATTTGAGTTTCATGGTGAAAAAAATTAAATATTTTCCAAATCGGATTTTATGTTTTTCTGTGACTCAAGGTCCAAAATGCAACCACAGTATGTACAAAAGAAAAAAAATAAGTGCAATCATTTGCATATTGAGAGTCTACAGAGGCTGATAATCTCCCCATTCAGCTCCCGGATCACTGTTGAAACTTTGAGTTTTATGTAAAATCCAGATGAATTAAATGACAGAAACTAATTTTCTCACAACATCTTTGATTCATTTTGTTCAGTTGTAGACTCTAAGTCTCTGTCCAATCAGAGCCAGGTATTGTGTAGTTGGTGCTTTTAATTAGTTTTCAGTTAATTTAATCCAAGTCTACGGAGCAATCACAAAATGTCACCAAAAATCACTCTGTCCCTCTAAGATTTTTCAGAAAATTGTAAAAGTGTATAGAATCGTATCATTTGCTGAATATTGTGATATATGTTGTATAATGAGCAGAATATTGTGTATTATACTGTGAGTCTACAGCCCTGGACAAAACCAGATGTTATAATTATAAACATTCTCTGTCTAATATTCAACTCTGCGTATACACTGATAATGAACTTAAACTAACCTCACTGAGGGTGTGGTAGTTGGTGTAGTCGAAGCTGTCAGTGTTTCCAGCAGGAGCGACGGACTTCATCTGCCTCTGCTCCTCATCCAGCAAAGCCTACAACATAGCCTGGTTAAGAGATGCCTTAGAAACAGAGAGTGTGATGGAACATCAATGTGGTTTCACAAACCTCGCCCTATAGAAGGCTACACTACATATTGCCGAGTTTTGGAGCGTACCTGTAGGTCTTTAATCATAGTGAAGTACTTGATGCTGTGATTCTCCAGGTAGTTCTTGACAACCTGCAGGCTGTGAGAGGGAACTCTGACATCCACAGGCATCGCCCATCTCCAGAAGTCCAACTGTAAAACCACACAAATGTTTCACATGCTGCATAAATTTGTGTTGTTTTTACTTCTATTGTCAAATTAATAGTTTCGATTGCAAAATAACCTCCAAGTCCAATATGTCTTCCAAAACTCTGACAAGGGCCAATTGGACATCATCTTTCGGCACAATCCGGAAAACATGATGCCTACAAAGGAAACACAGTGATATTATTCCAGTAAGTTACTTACTGAGGTGGTAGCACATGAAAAAAAATAAGTTGTGTGGCTCTGCTTTTGCAGATGCTGGATACTGACAAAACATTTATCTTCGCCACGCAGCTCTGACATTGGGTTTTTATTACCTTGGCCCTCTCTGAGTGTGAAATAAACAAAACCCTACTTCCTGAAAAGCTATGTGTCACTCTTGGAGAGTAATAGTACTTATGAAATGAACATTTTAATCTTTGTCTTTATTTGTGAATTGCAAGCAAGATCACAGCTGGAAATTTTGCTTTGGGAAAACAGTTTTACTTTTGCTCCATGAATTATGGTGCAGGATTTTATAAAGCTACTAATGAAAACTGAGATACATTTTTCTCAATGAGTAGTAACTGATGTTTTTTTAATATAAAGGACAAATGCATGACTAACTGCCAGGAGATATCAAAATGACTGAGCAAGGATGTAAGGAATACGGGGTGCTTGGAGACTGAAGCTGTGTTTCCATTGCAAAATTGTGGTTCTTTTTTTTTTTGGACCTTAGTGGAGTTCCACTAAGGTCAAAAAAACAAAACAAAAAAAAAAACAATTTTGTGCATAGTACTTTGTCAATACAAAGTACAGTGCACATATAGAATGGAAATGCAGCTAGCGTGTAGGAGGTGAAACAATAGCACCACAGTTTTGTCTTGGACCACAGGATGGGTTATTTACAGCTATGAGATGGATGCATGATGTACACTTGCAAGTAATTTTTCTCCTGCACATCAGTTCGTTACTATTTACACTTTTAAATGGTAACCAACTGACGTGGTTACCATCAGTGGTAAATATGTCCACCAAACATGTCCTCTGTTTCTGTGAGAAAATAATTCTGTTTTAGACTCATCTGTCCAACGAACATTATTCCTGACCCAGTCTTCTTCTACTGTTACTGTGATTATTTTCTGGCTTCATGTTTTTCCTACAAAGCAAAAATTTTCTTCTTTGTAAAGTCTGTTTCTGACTGTGCAAAGAAGGACTTTAGTATAGCCAGCAGTAAGAGTCGGCTGAAGGCTCCATGATGAGGTTTTAGGGGTTTTGGAGTACAATTCTTCAGGAGTAGACCAAGCTAATTGTCAACAGCTCAAACCTCCTTCAGAATGCTGAGTCATGAGGTTCTAATAATGTGCTTTCGACTGAATATGTCTATGCATATATATTTTCAGCAATTTTAAGTGGAAATAACAGTGGGGTATCCCAATCAACCCACAAGACACATTTTTATTATTTTTTTTTATCATAAGTCACTTAAAAATTTAAAACACATTTTATTCATTTAAATTACTTGAAATTATCACTTGGTGCAAACAGAAGTAAAAAAAAATCTAAAACATGACTGATGTTTGCTTAATAACATATGTTTCTCATTTTGAAGCAATATTACTTATTACTTGTATGTTGTCAGCATTGTGCACATTCATAATTATTACAAAGCAGACTTTGCTCTGTGTGCCTTCTTTCTTGTACACTGGTAGAAAATTAAGCAAAAATAACAGGATTTTGTCTGACTCAGTGTAGTCAATGGTCAGAAGAAGGTTTGCTGGCTTACTTACCCATGGAAGTCTCCCTGGCTGAGAACAGCAACAAGCAGAGCAGCAAATGCAACGAGCTTCTTCATCATGATGGAATAACTCAAACACACTCTTGGACCAAACAGCTTTTTAAAGGATGCGGTGGGTCAGATCTGTCCTCAGTCCATATTCAGGAATAATCTGGGTTTCGCCAGCAGGAGTTGCAGCATGCTGTTTGAAGTTTAGGCTTTTAGACAAGCATATCTTGCGTCCAGTTTACCAAGAAAGAGGAAGCTAGTTCATAGCTTGTTTTGTCACACAGCAATATAACACACTTCCTCATAGGTGCATCTGTACATTCTGTAAGAAATGTGCTCTGAATGTTGTTTGTTTCCCTGTTGCGTTTTATTTTTCATATTAATATAAAATATACAAGCTTGGGATATGAAGGTGCTGTATTGTAAATAAATAAATAATGGTTATTAATTGCGTGGAAAGTGTTCCATTTATGAGTTATTGTCTTATTTGTTTTGTTGGGTCTCTTAATAGAGGTTGTGTGCTTAGAACGTATTTTATGAACTTCAAAATAAATTTTGTGAGACATGCAGATACCACAGCAACCTTTCTATTTTTCGTCCCAGACTGGTATAGATTTAGCCTTAATCAAGCTAAATGGTGAGTAAAACTGAAACTGAACATGTAGGTCCGTCTTCAGGGGCCATAAACATAACCAACAAAAACGACTGTCTCAGATATTTTGAATCTAAGTTACTTAAAATCATTTAGCAATGGTACAAACTTGCTGCGTTATTGGATGTAATGTCCGATCACACGACCGAAACATTAAAAAGATAGAAAACAGACTTTCGTTTCATTGTTTTCCTGCCTGTAAAAAATGCAAGGGGCCTAAGCTATCGGAGCTAACGAAAAGGAGACAAATGGCCTGGGTATCAACAGTGAAACGTCCTGAAATTACATTCTCCAACATCCCAAGATATCTACAGGTTTGCTCCAGACATGTCCATTCTGGTGAGTGTCTAAATTCGCTTTGTTGGTGTTGTCTCATAATTGTTTGCTATGATTTTGTCCCTCTGTACTCATGTTCAGTTATGTTGAGTTCATTTAAGTGGGTCATGTGAAGGTATGTAAATGTCAGTGAAGGCATTCTCCTTGGTATGGACTTTCTACAACTCCATAATGCAGTTCTGGATTTTGGTTGGGGAATCTGCAATTTATATGGAGCAGATATTCCTCTCCTCAGAAAAATCCAGTTGGCTCCCTTGAACTGTACTGCATGTATAACAGAATGTATGGTGGTTCCTCCACATTGTGAGGTCAACTGTGAAGTGTCATTAACCCCCCAAAGGTAACTGTGGACATTCCTGATGTCTATGATGGCTCCCTTGAGCCTTACCAGTTGGACTTGGATGGCATTTCTCTGGCACATACTCTATCCACAGCTAGAAATGGTTTTGCTGTTGTTTGTCTTCTGAACCCAACCAATGGACCTGTTACGTTAAAACCTGGGATGAAAGTAGGCCAGTTTTTCTCTCTTTGAAGAGGACATTGTTCTGGACTGTACTCCATTTCAGCCAACCCCTATAGGTCGAGTTGACATGGACCAAACTTGCATAACCACCAACTCAAGTCAAGTCAATCAACAGCTCCAAGTGCCATTTGATCTGACTGAGGAACAGTTGTCTCCTGTGGAAAAGTCTCAACTTAATGACCTTTTGCTAAATTACATGGACATTTTTAGTAAAAACCCCAACGATTTTGGACGAACAGACATTGTAAAGCACAAAATTGATACCAGCACTGCACCCCCTGTTCGTAAAACGAGCTTACTGCACCTCACCACAAATGCAGGAGATCATTGAATCACAAGTGACTGAAATGATGGATAAGGAACTCATTGAGGTCAGTCATAGCCCATGGGCTGCCCCTGTGGTCATGGTGAGAAAAAAAGGATGGTTCATGGCATTTTGTGTGGATTATAGGGGTGTAAATGCAGTCACCACTAAAGACGCTCATCCTTTGCCGCGTACTGATGAGACACTGGATGCTCTCAGAGGCGCTTCAGTTTTCAGCACCATGGACCTTTCATCAGGTTATTGGCAAGTGCAGCTTGATGAACAACATCAAATGAAAACAGCTTTCACCACGGGTAGAGTTTCAGGCAGCTAAAATATGTGGTTCCCCCTCATAACTTTGGCAAATAATGAGCAAATGTTTTCAAACTTACATGATTTATTGTTGATGAAGAGAGAAATAAACAAAGTTAAAGACTTGGAGGTAAATTAATTTATTCCCATGTTATGGAGGGGGGACGGATTATTTCAGTCAGCTAAAATATATGGTCCCTTCCTTTTTAACTTTGTCAAATAAAGAGTAAATGTTTTCAAACTTACATGATTTATTTATATATGAATGCTTCGACCAAATATCTTCAATCATTGAATACTGTGTATCATTGTGTTTTAAGGTTTATAACCTGAAACAGACATTTTACACATCATTGTGAGATGTATGCAAAAGCTGAATGGCCTCCTTTAAGGCAATAAATTGTTTCTCCATAAGTGTACGGAGAAACAATCATCTGATGATCCTGATTTATAAATCTCTACTCGGCCTAACTCCAGCATATTTAAGCTCTCTCTTACATAGATCTGTTAGTTCTCATTCTTTACGCTCTAACAACATTTTTCTTCTGCATGTTCCACGTGTTTGAACTGAAAAAGGGAAGCAAGCATTAAGTGTCTCAACTCCAGTCTGAACTCAAGATGTTGGAAATGATTTCATTCGATTTATTTCGAGCGGTTCTTAAAAATATGCAACAAGATTCTATGAAACAGTGTCACTGCTTTTAAATTGTTTTTAGCTTAAGTTTTAGTTGTTTTGTTTAAGTTTTGCACTTCTGCATATGTGTTAATTGGTTTTATTTTGTAACCAGGTTGCTGTGTGTTGCAGACTTCTGCCCAGGTCCCTCTGGAAAATGAGCTCCAGATCTCAACGGGGTTTACCTGGTTAAATAAAGGAATTTTTTTTAAAAAATTATAAAATAATTGTTGATGATGAAAGGAAAAAACACATTTAAAGACTTGCAGGTAAATTAATTTCTTCCCAATTTATGGAGGGGGAACGGATTATTTCACTCAGCTGAAATATCCATTCTCTCCTCCCCCCATAACTTTGGGAAATAAAGAGCAACTGTTTCCACATTCTCAAAAATTGTTTTGTGTGATAAATTTCCTTAATCCAGTAATCTGTCATATTTTACATTAGAATGAGATTTACCAGAAAGTCTACACTCTCATCTTTTCAGAAAGTCTTAATTTTTGTGCCCTGCTATCAGCAGCTTCCATCGTCTGATATCAGCAATGAAAAATTATAAATACACACTAAGTGTTGGAAAACTGTGTTTGGTGACTGATTTTTATTTCTGTCAGGCTGAAGTGACAAAAGTTGGAGAAAGACAGATTCTCTTGCCGTTTAAAATAACAACACAAAACAGCGTCAGAAGACCTCGTTTATTCATTTATTTTACAATTTTGTAAACAACTGCTGCCGATTAAACTGAATGTTGCAATCTTCATATGATTATATGAGTTGTTTTTTACCGAGAAATCGATCAGAAGCGCAGTGAACATGTTCAGGTCAGGTGTTATGCCGAGAAACGCCTCCCTGCCGAGAATTGCACGCCCTGTCGCGGGAGCGCGCATCGCTCTAAACTCTCGCATATTGATGAGAAAACGGACTGAAATATGACCGAAGAGGAAACTTTTAAAGATATTCGTCACATTATCACGTTTCTTAACCATGTGAGCCCTAAAACGGTGGGTTTTATTTTTCAGATTAATTGAAATAAATACGGTTTTTAAAACCTTTATTGATACATATGAGTCGAACGTTTTTCAGTGTCTGATGAAAATGTTTCCGCAGCTGGTTTGAAATTCCCCGATTATTCTTTTAACACCATAACAGCTTAAAGCATTAAAAAGCAGAGGCAAATTGATATTTTATATCAAGCTTAACTGTCCAGTCTATTAATGCAGGAGGATGTATTTTAATTTCTGAGCCTGCTAATATTTGCACCCCTATTGTTCTGTTGATATGACACTTATAGCAGTAGCTCAGAAAACAAGTGTAATTACGTAGAAAAGATTAAATCCCTCTTAACTCTTCATTTCTTCAAGTTAGCAGGGGGATGCATTTTTTGGCAATATAGATTTTGTTCCTGCCAAAATATGCATGCCCTCTCTACTTTCATCAAATGTTATCCTATTAACATGAAACTCATACAAGTTGCTCATGGAACTATTTTGATTATGTAGAAAAAGTTATTTCACTCTTAACTCTTTATTTCTCCATATTAGCAGGGGGATGCATTTTTTGGCAATATAGATTTTGTTCCTGCCAAAATATGCATGCCCTCTCTACTTTCCTCAAATATTATCTTATTGATATAAAACTCATGCCAATAGTTCATACAACTACTCTGATTATGTAGAAAAAGTTATTTCACTCTTAAGTGTTTATTTCTCCATTTTAGCAGGGGGATGCGTTTTACGGCAAAGCCTATTATTAGCCTGCCAAAATTTGCATGCCCTCTCTAATTTCCTCAAAAATTATCTTATTGATATAAAACTCATACCAGTAGTTCATAGAAGTACTCTGATTATGTAGAAAGCATTATTTCACTCTTAACTCTTTATTTCTTCAAGTTAGCAGGGGGATGCGTTTTACGGCAAAGCCTGTTATTAGCCTGCCGATATCTGCATGCCCTCTCTATTTTCCTCAAATGTTATCATATTGATATGAAACTCATATCAGCAATTAAGGGAACAAATGTGATTACGTGGAAAGAGTTATTTGACTCGTAACTGTTTGTTTCTTTAAGTTTGGAGGGGATGCATTTTTTGGCAACTGTTAAAAGGGACATCAGGGTGTGGCCAGAAGGGGCTACAGCTGCTCTCCAAGACTGTTTTGAAAAAACGGACTGGAAGATGTTCAAACAGGCAGCTACCCACAATGG
>CAEFZX010013956.1:0-36297 GCA_903066825.1 Alfaro cultratus | reverse complement strand
GCCCTGTCAGGTTTTTCTACAATCTAATCTACAATTTTTATAGTCATGAAAATAAAGAAAACCATTTGAATGACCAGGTGTGTCCAAACCTTTGGTCTGTACTGTATACAAAGACAGGATATTTGTGAAGTGACGGAGAAACTCTGTTAGTTTAGCAGCTCAACATGGAGAGCTGTACCCATGGCAGGACCTCTGAGTTTGTGCTCAGTATGTTTTCTGGCCTGCGTGTAACTTCTTTCACTGTTAGTTATGTCACGTGGGTGTAAGTATGCACCAGATTTTACTTTGCAAACTCACATGCCCATAAACGAGGCACACACCTAGGTGTCTGCACTGAAATTCAGGCCATGTGTGGCTGCAGGAGGCTCTCCCTGTCATCGAGACCATTTTTAGAGGAGGCCGAAAGCACATTATAATATTGGTTTCCCCCTCTCTTGTCATTACTGCTCGTTCTCTTTGAAAGCTGATCCAAAAGATAGACAGTCCATCAGGAGACTGTCATCTCATTTGTACTTACTAAACGTGTTAATGAGTTCTATTTTCGGGAGCCAAAGGCTTTGCTGCTGGATACTTGAGCAGAGGTGGCGATCAGTGGTGTGAGGTGCTGGATTGAATGATCCGGAGGAGCTTGCAGGGAGGAGATGGGGGTAATGCAGTAGCCTCGCTGCCCCTCATGTCAGTCACTCAGAGTGACCACAGCCTCCACAGGGTCTGTCAGTCAGGGCTGAGGCGGGAAGTCTGTGGTTACAGACAGACAGCGGAGGAGGGAATAGATTAGGTGCCAGAGACATAATGGTTGTGATGGGTTTAATTATAGCAGCGGTCATGTCTCTGTCACAGGTAGATGAGATGAAGAAGAAACAGATTTCCAGCCTTCAGATGAAAGTTTTGTATTTATGTATGTAAGCATTTTTATGCACCTATCTTACCAAGTAAACAACCAAGCAGTTATAATTCGCCATATAAGTGTGTTAATGTCATATCAACATTGGCTTGTTAAGCATGACTTAATTTGAATAAAAACATAAACATTTTTAAACATTTTAAGCCAGAGTATCTTGTAAATTTTGTAGTCTAAATCATGTTTTTTAACTTTACTGAAGATTTTTCTCTCTCTATCTTGAACGTGTGCCTAACCATGACCGCATTTGTGTTGTGTTCGAAAAAAAAAAGAGGAATGTTGACACGTAGAGGACAAAAGAAGAGGTCAAAAACACCTATAGTAGATAAAACTAATCTGAAAGTCATGGATAAAATAAAACACAATAAAAAAAAAAACAATACCTTAGAGTAAAGCTGCACAATATGCTGCACATATACCATGAACACAATACCAGTGTGTGCAATAATCATATCACAAAGCACTGTTAGGAGGGCAATAATTGTTACCTAATATATTCCAAGTGTATGCTATACCATATGCTGCAACAGTTATTTTTTTTAGTTGTTTTAATTCATAGTACAAAGACTCATGCTGCCATTTTATGTAATAGTTTTGAATCACCAAGTTAATGGTGAAATACAAATATTTGCTATTTTTATTGATTTTCAGATTTAACTAAAGAAACAAACAAAAAAAAAACTGATCGCGTCGGACAAGCTTCCGTGAACAAAATCTTTAAAGATATAACTTCAAATGAGTTCTGTGCTTAGTTGTCTGTTAGGTGAACGAATAACACCAGTTCATGCCATGAATTTAGAAACATTTTTGTGTGTAAAAAATTCTAAATCATAAAAAGCAGCATTATTAATATGAAAAATGAGTGAAAAGAAATGACGAATGACTCTAAACTTTTGCACTGTCTATGCTGGCAAAAATGATCAGTTATGTTTACACTAAACTACAGATACTCCCTCTCTTGTTTGTCCCTGTGTAGTAGTTGTAATATTTCATTTTTTAAAGGTTTCCTACATAATCCTTACTTTAACTTTCCCCTAAGGCTCACATTATCACTGTACATCCAGCCCCTTCTCATCTGTGATATTGATTGTAGCGCAAGTGTATGCCAGGTAATCTAGGAAATACGACCAATAAATTGTTATACACTTGGATTGCTTCATTTGTTTCAGTGTTTTGGTATTGGGTTTAACAATGCTGCTTGCTGTCAGAATTAGGCAGCTCAATTTGACCATAGGCAACATCAGGGTGGAAACAGGGGGAAAGTTTGGGAAGTATTGAGCCTAGGCAGAAAAGTTTTATTTAGACATTTTTAATAAGGCTGTTTTTGCCCCCCAGAGATAACTGGTGGATCAAAGGGCATGATCTGTTCAGCTTGGGGTCCAGCAGAGATGATCAGCTTTGCTGACAGCAAAACAAAAGCGGAGTGAAGGATGCCCTATCTGGCCTCAACTCCGAAGGCTCCATTAGAATAAAGGCAGATGAAACAAAGACTGGCTAACAGCACATATGTTGTAAATCATTATCTGCTGTCTGATAGATGGACACGAGGAGAGAACTGAGCCTACAGAAGGGTGTTTGTGAACAGCTGCTTAATTTGCAGTTTTATGTTATGCTAGTTACATGCGAAGAAAACATCATTACTGTCCAAAAAACATTTAAACAGGAATCACACACACACACAGAGACACACACACGCATCCATGTTTCCGATGCATTAGCAAAGAGTCCCCTCCAGTGCCTCAACCACATCAACTAAAAGCAGCCAGGCAGATGGCAGCAATGAGAGAAGTGCAGAAATAATTCAATAGTGAACCTCTCTAACCTTTACCTGTGGGCGTGAGCACCAGTCATTGATTCATGCAGTGCTTGACAGCACACTACACACCACCTGAGGAGGGTGAGAGGAGGATGGATGAAGAGAAATGGATGAGTTTGGTGAAAAACACAAAAAGGATAATGTGAGTGGGAGGACAGCTCTGCAGTGTGTTGGTGTGTGTGACATTAGAGGGAACTTTCCACAGATGGATAGTGAAAATTATTCTGGATTTGACTAGTTTCCTCTAACACCCCAGCTGCCTGGCTCTCCCCTCAGCTGGATGTTGGCAGCAAACAAACAGTTTCGCACCAGGTTCGGTTGTGACGCCACAGGAGGATGCCACTGATCACACAGCACTTTCAGATCTAAGGCTTTCAGAAGCTTGCTTTTGGATTATAAACACAGCCGTCTTGTCTTAAACAAGACTTAGCAGACATTAATTATTCAATTAAAGCAAAGTTTTTTTTAAAGATTTGTTCATGATTATAACAACACAGAAGATGTAACTGCCTGCTTTTCAAAAGATGATCCAAGACTCAGATGGGACATTATCCGTGTTCCTTTTGGTCCGCCAGATATCACTGTTTGCGTTTGTCTGAGCTTTAAGCTCAGAGACGCAATATGCCTTGGATAAGGATTTGGGATTAATGAGATTTAACCTGGGCAGGTAAATGAAGCCTGTCATTTACACTCTAAGTGCACACCTGGACTTTAGAAAGAATTTGAGGGCAATGAAAATGTTTCAACCAATCAAATATTAGTTTGTCTCAAAGTAATTTTCATTTTATTTTGTATGTATTGCCAGAAGAGTTTTTTTTTTTTTAAAGAAATAAACTTTCCATGTAGACATGATTATTAAAGAACATGTACATAATTTACTCATATTTAGCTTTGTAGATTTCTCTGTTATGAGAAGCAGCACAGAATATTCTTCAAAATGATTCTTTGTTCATAGTTGGAGCAAAGAATCAACTACGAACAACTATAAAAAGTTCCAACTTTAAAAATTTGGAAATCCTTTCCAACTTTTTGTAGTTGGAAAGGATTTCTTTCTGTTGACATCACAGACAAAACATAAGGACCTTAGAACAAAAACGGTTCTCATTCTACAATTTGCTGTTGACGTACGCATTGCTTTTAACTGTTCTCTGTATATCTATTCATTTGAAGCATTAAGATGCATTGATCCATAATCTAAAAAGCAAGCAAATGTCAACCTTCATACCTGCTGCCCAGTAAGCATGCAGCAGGATGCATCGAGTAAATTCGGCAGCACAGTGACCGTTATGGAGAGGAGGCCTTTTTTATTATTAGAATGTGCTTAAATCAAGTAGTTAAAAAAAATAAATAAAAATGTTATATTAAAATTATGCTGAGCTCAGTAATTATTCTAGATTTACTAATCATGATTTGTCTAATAAAATAAGGACAAGGAAAATATTTTCGCTTTTAGTTTTATTTTCCTATGCTAATAGTCTTTGGTTGATGAATAATTCACCATGTTTTTTTGTAACTAATAGAAGATCGTTGTAATACCACAAACCATATAAAGTACAAGAACTATAGAGCTGCAGGATTAACGGTTTTTGGTTTTACCTAAATTTTTCTTCTCTGAATCAGTTTTGTTAACATTTAGTGACTGTTTAAAAAAAGAAGGCCATGTTTTCTGTTAACTTTTGAAAACAGAGTTTTGCTTGCATCAGAAAAAAAAAAGCATTAAGTTTTATTTGCAATGCGACGTGAAATCTTGAAAATATGAAGTATTCTTGAAGATATTTTCTTTCTAATCCAGGTTGGTCAAACCTGCAAAGAAGCTCCTGGCTGAGTGAGGGTTTCTTGGGAAATGAGCCCTTATCATGCATATGGTGAATATTTCAAGCAGTTGGGAAAGCTGAGATGGGGCAGATATTTGTGTGAAATGTTGAACAGAGAACACAGCGAATGTGTCTGAATCCATGTCACAAGTCGCTGTCAGTCTAACATACAAACCTGCACTCTGAGGCTTTACTCGATTAAAGGTGATGCAGGGGCCAGGAAGGCAGCCAGAATTAAGAAAAATGGGCCGGTTTTTGTCATGTTAAACCGGCCAAAAGAATCTAATTAGAAGAGGGAGAGTGAATGGCAATAGCGTCTTTGTTTAAGACGCTATGCAGTCACTTTTTTAAGGCTTTTGTTCATTGGCCACAATAGCAGCAGTTTGTGCTCTTGTTCTGGGATCTTCTTTTTTTTCTGACTCTGCAGTCAGTTCCTGTTCGTTCCACTTTGTCTCGCTTCACCTCCATGCTCTGGTACTCAGAGCCAGGACAGGGCAAAAAACTTACCCCCCCTGCTCCTCCACTTTATCATAATCCACCCCATACCTCCGTTCCTTCCTTCGCCATCATCGTTATCCTCTACATTTCATTCTATCTGATTTTTTTTCTCTCTGTGCTACTGTCATAAATAGGTAGTGAGGGGAATCATTTACGTGTTGTCTTTCTAATGATTTAGATATTTACTTAGATTATTTTTATAGCAAGTTTTTCAGAAGGTAGAAAGTAGAATATAATAACAGTACTAATTTTCTTAGTTTTTTGGGTTTTTTTGAGCCACCCTTGAGGCAAAATAGCCATAAATTGAAATCACTTATAATTTAACAACCCTCCAAATTGGTGCACTATTGAAAAGTATTTGACATGTGTAGCCATTGAGGTATAAGTCACCTCTTAACAACAATGTATCCTTTCTTATTGTGTTTAACTTTTTTTTTTATATCTGAAGATAAGGAGCCATATTTGAATCATATGAGCCAGTCAACAAAGAGAAGCACTCACCCTCCATGATAATTTCTTCACAAGTAATTAAGCCTTCTCTTAGTACTAGATAATAGTTCATAAAGTAGAATTTCATTTGTCAATCTTCTATGATGGAAAATGTAGCTATACTCTCACCAGCAACTTTGCTAGGTACGCCTGCTCAACTGCCTGTCAAGACAATTAGCCCATCACATGAGAGGAAGTCAGCACCAACATGGAAAACAGAAACAGACGAGCCACTTCTCTAAATCACACTGACTACCACTTGTATCAGCAAAGAACAGAAAACTGCAATTCGACTTCCCAATATTTCTCAATAATCGATGCTGCCTGGTCCTATGGGTCTGGATTTCAGTGGCAGCAGTCATATGATAGGGTTAAAATTTGATGTAAAGCATGGATCCAACTTGGCTCGTACAAACAGCTTAGTCTGGTAATGGTGGTGTAATGCTATAGGGAATATTCTCTTGGGCCCATTAGTACCAAGTGATCATAATTAAAATGGCACAACCTATCTGAGCATTGCTGCTGACCACTTCACCTTTCTGCAACCACAGGGTTCCCATCTTCTGATGGCTAATTCCAGCATTCTTAATTTTTCTTAATTTAAGCATGTCACAAGGCTCAAATCATCTAAATCTGGTTTCTTTAACATGGCACCATATCTTAGTCCAGAAGTGCCTCTTTGGGATGTGTTGGAACTGGAGAATCATATCTTGGATGTGCAGATTTGCTATGTGGATGCTACGAAGGACTGAGTTAGCTGTAAAAAGAAAACCTATTTGGTAGTAATGTTGTGTACATAATAAAGCAGCTGCTGAGCATAGAACTGGATAGATTTGTGTATTAAAGGAAAGGAAGCATATTTCTAAAGATGCCTCTAAATTACGGTCTATCACAAGAAAATATTTGTTAAAAAAAATATAACAACGCACCTTGGTGTATTGAGTGGACTTTTAACGGCTCTGTGACTTACAAAAGTGTAATCATGCATGGTAAAACCGGGCCCAAGTCACTAACCAAGGAGCAATCTTGTGTGCATTTAAGTGTCCTTTTCTTGTTGCAAAGGTCATTCATAACTTAGTCACGCTACTGATGTACAGTGAGAGATATTGATTGATTAATGCATTAAGTGCTCACAATCCATTAGGTTCTGTGAAAGAGACTGGAGAAAAGACTCCTCTCACCATGTATTTTCACCTCTCTGTGTTGTTCAAAGGGCATGTTTTTTTTCCTCCTGGCAAACTTTGAAGGGACAAAAGCCAGAATATCTGCCAAGTAATGCATTTAAAAAAAGATTGGTTCTCATAAGTGTCAGTTCTATTAGTCTGAAAAGCTTGATAAGAGATTGCTCTTACATTAGCCTCCTGCTCATGCTGACCCAAAAAGAATATGTTTATTGGCTTCACTTGAAGTAAAATGAGCACAATTTAGCGTTTAGTGTTTAGAAAAGGCTCTGGGATTAAAAGGATTGCATGTTCAGCCAATACTGCCATCTGCCATTTCAAGGTGTAGTCCTGCCGGCTGTTATTCATTCAATGAGGTGTACGCATTTGTAGACGAATTCAGTTTCTGTTTTGAACCAATTCCTTAGATAAATTAGAGTAAACCCAAAAATGTGTTTAACTGAAAAAAATATTCCAGAGTGGATTTTTGCACAGTTCCTCAGAGGGAAAGGCTCCTCTGTGTTACAACTCACAGATAAGAAAGAGGCAACCTTTATTGTCTGTGCCCTAAGCAGGTATGCCTGTGTAAGAGGCCTGAGAGTCAGTCATTACCTTCGAAACATAGGCTGCATTAGAGATTCATAACAGTGTGCCATCTCTGCACCTTTCATCTCTACTAGGGCCAGCTCCATTAGGATCTTTTATCTTTGTGCTGATGGCTGCTGTTGATAATGGGGCTGCCGAGAAATCCCAAAAACTAAAGACTCAACTGTATTGGGTCTCTTTTTTCCTCAGCATATGGTCAAAGATATGTAAACTCCTGTTTGCTGCATTAAAAGCCTAAATGTAATATTTCTTCCACTTTTCAGATGTTGATCTTAAAAATTACATCTATTATTTGAAGTTTATTCCCTTCTTTGAATCTATCATGCTGTGAATGCAGCATATCTTTTAACATCCACCACCTTTAAAACTGCAATCACATCGTAGTGATAAACAGAACGAAAACTACAATATATAAATTATAAAAACCCCATAAATAGTCCTCGAGCACTGTTTTCAAGCATCTGCTGCCATCTAACTGCATAAGTTTTGGAAGGTTAAATGTTGCTAATATATTGGTATTACCGAGCCCCCTGTGCAACTGCTTTAATGATATCCCATGCAAAGCCTCATTGAAAGCTTTGCTTTTGGGCAAACAAACATGACTTTATAATGGTATAGTAATTCACGCAACCCAATGTTTTTCAAATGTTACCGTAATTATGAAAAATATTCATACGTTTCCCCTACATTGCCATTGCGGCACAAATCTCATTTCCAAGGCGAAGCGGGGAAGGAACACACTGAATAATCATTGTGTTTAATGCTCTGGTCATAATCCCAGGTTTTATGATGGTTTTCTAATGATTTTCTAATGATGTTAAATATTAGTAGAGAGTACAGCCATAATTTGAACACATGCGGCCATTTTTTTTCCCCGGCGCTCTATCAGCACACCCGATTGCAACTACAATGAATATTGCACTGGGAATGAGATTTAAGGGCCATCCCTTTCGGTGTTTTATTTTGCCGTCTCCCCTTCTGCCATAAATCCTCATTGCTGTGCTCCTGAAACCTCCGCCCTTGTCTGCCTTTCCCAGGTGGGAATACAATTAGGTGCAGGGGCCATTTCATTCAATGCCATTGTCTGTCCAATGCAGTCATCTGTTTCTAAAAAGAAGTAAAAACAAAACAAACAAAAAAAACCCATGGGAAATATTAAAAACAAGGTAGCAAAAGGGGAAAAAATAGTAAAAAATGTACACAAGAACTGAAAAAATATTCAGTTGTTTTCAGAGGTTATCCAAACTTTGTTTGTGATGAACAACAATGCTGAGCAAAATATGTATTGCAGACAAAGGCTTTGTCTCCTTCCTGTGCTTTTTCGATGAATTACACCTCTCCACCCCCTACCCCAAGCTTTTTAATTAAATGGCTGCAGCTCCATCTCTCTATCCGTAGCTCCCCATTACAGGGGCTAGATAAGGGATTGCTATCTGTAGCATGTTAAGAAAGGCTGCTGGGCAGCCAAGCCTCATGAAATTTGTCACAAGATCTCATTTTCCTCATTGCCAGACGTGATGCTTATAATTGATGTGGAGGCAGCAGTAATTTATTGGCCGTCCGCAATTATCATCCCCTTCTAGCAGGGGGATGTGACTGCAATTTATAAGTCTGTGCATGTGTGTTGTTCTGTGGAGGTGGGTGGGTGTTGGGGGTGACATTATGTCTTATAAATGAACACAAAAACATGTTTCTTCTTATTGTGTGGTAGGCGAGTGAGTCTGTGTTTGCTCCTTCAGAATGCACATTTGGAAGGAGCTCATTATAAACAATATGGGGGCTTTAATGCAGCTCCAGTTTGTTCATTTGAGGTGCAGAGACTGTCAATGTGCCAGCTGGACTTTCACACTCAGCCAGGGGGTGGAAAGCCAACCAGAAGCCTGGGAGGTGAGGAGGTGGGGGTCAATGAGGACAGGCCAGAGGGGCAGAAGGGACTGCTGCTGCAACCTATTGTCTACAACTACCCCTCATGTCTTTAGGGTATGTTTCCAAATTATGACAGCATTAGTCCCTGAGGTAGTTTGTCAATAATGTGGCTTCCAGAGAACAGCACACTTAATGCAGTTATTTACCAAGATGTTTAATATTTTTTTTCCGCCTCTATAATATTTTCTATAATGCTTCTAGTTTCATGAGTGTACATAAAGTCTCTGAAGGAAAGAAACCAAAGTGTCTATATTACACTAAATGAATGAGAATTTTTAAAACACAGCTGAACCTTCCTGTCTTTTCCTTATGTTCACAGAGGCCAAAATTATCTAAATAGCTAATCTTTAAAATACCCATCCTATTTAATTAAGAGGAATTATTCTTAAAAAACCGTGTTCATTTCTTTGGAGCATGTAAAAAATAAGAACCTAAAAGTCACTGAGATCCACTATTGTTCATTATTATAAAGCCTACATTTTCTTAAGGCCTTAGGCTACTCAAGATGCAGCCTGTATTTCTGTTCAGAGTCAAAATCACTTCTCCTGCTTCCGACAACTACGTATGTCTCATGTTCTTTCCCTCCTCTGAGACTCTTTGATATTGTCTGTTCTGAACACGAGTCACAGGTTTACTGGCTGGTGCACAGATACTCCTGTTGCACAGTGGTAAGCTCCATGGTCAAAGTGGATTGCTGTCAAGCCATGTTGAGGTAGAGAAAGAAGAAGACGGCTGTCACCAGAATCCAAAGCGAGCATGCTTCAAAATGGAACCGGTTTGTTTTGTATACCTGCTCGCCTGTTGTGTGCAGTTGCCAAATTAGACTTTCAAATCAAGAAGCCAGTGGGAGACCAAGACTCTAGTTTCTCCTTCCCTTTAATAATCATCCCTGTTTACTCTTCAGGGAGTCATCTTTATATATATTTTTTTTCTTAAACGCGCCCTCTAAGCAGGGAGACAGTCTTTAATAAAGCAAGCAGGCAGTGCGCCATTTCAACATGTGAATTACACAGGAGAGAATTGAGAGATGGAAGCAATAGAGGAACACCGGAGGAGAGGGATTGGGGGGCCTGCCGCTACACCCTTCATGCTATTATCTTTATGGCATAGCAAAACACGCTTCAGGCAATCAGCATGAAATTGTTAATTGCTCAGCCCACTTGTGTGCCGCTTGGGGGACAGGGGCATACAGGAGGTCCCACACAGAGTAAGTAAGAGCTGTCCGTCTGACTGCCTGTTCATCTGGCCCCCCACTCGACATTTAACACTGTCCGATGAATCCGTTTTCTCTGTGCTGCTCCCAATGAACTCCACAGGCAGATTTTATTTTTTTCCACATGGTGTATTTAAAGAAATAATCATGGAATATGTTTGTGTTACACCTCAGTGGGCGTAGTTGCAGATAATAGCTCTTTGTCATCATCTTCCCTATATCTATATTTACTTCTCTTGCAGACACGTAAAAATGAATCTGTAGAATTTCCCTAGTGGATTTAAGGGGCCTATGTGTGCGGCCTGTGTGTGGTGTTTATGCAGAGTGCAATGCAGGTTGTTTTGGAGCTAAGGAAACACAACTACGACGTAAGTGAACTAAAAACCTGCCTAAAACATCTGCATTAAAGGGATATTAGTAAATGAAGGACTCTTTTCTTCTTCTTCTTCTTCTTCTTCTTACACTCTCCTAGTTTTGAAGAGGTGGCTCCAGGTGTCTTAGAGGAGGATATTTAAGACATCTTTTTAAAATTAACACCACCCCTCTTGTTACATGCTCAGTCATAACATAATGCCCCTCCTCCCTGGCTATCGGTTTTGTTCCTGTTGGAAAAGAGAGGCAGAAAGAGCAAGGTTACATGGGCGTCATATTAATGGGCCCTGTCATGCGCATGGATCGTCTTAGGCGTGGAGGAGGATGAGCGCTCAGAAGGTGTTGTCTTCAAATAGGATTTCTGCGAGTGAGACATCCTCGTTGGTTGATATCCTCCCTCCAAGCAGCCACTTTCTTATAGAATGATCTGTTATTAGGCAAATGAAGTGCTGCGGGCCCAACGGTAAATCCCTCCACTTTGTCATGGTGTGCTTTCAGCTATCTCACCCGACTCCCTCATTCATTGCTGATGTTCTACCCACTTCACCACGTTATACCAGGCAACCACAGCCTAGTGTTTGAAGTCTGTCACCCCTTTTTGAGCATGGATGACAGAGGAAGGATTCCAAGTTGTAATCTGTGCCTTCTTAAAAGGCACACTGATCTTAGAAAAATAGTCGGCTTTCACCTTAAGACTTGTCTTTAAGTCAAAGACTTGTACGACAGGACAACTGAATCCATGGAGGCAATGTTCATATATTTTCATTTTAACCCGTTATAATTCACATAACAAGCTGATTTCCTTTTCTTCATCTGGGATTGATAAATTCCAGTAATTAAAGTTTAATTTTTTGAACACAACCTTTACATCAAGTTTAATTGTTGGTTGTGTTATTTCAACTAAATAAATTTTTTTCCCCAAAATCTTTTGTTTGTCTTAAACCTGTATTCCAGACCCCATAATGATAGAGGGAAGCTAGTTGAGATTGTAAGTGGGTATGGTAAAAGAGAAGCGGGTAGGATGCATTGTAACTGCTAGACAGGAATTGATTGCATTAATTGATATGCCAATATGTAAGCTTGTTACATCCACCATTGCTAAGGATGATGGCTAACAGGTCCAGCTGATCAATGGAACCAATAAAGGCTTCATCCATTAATGAGGAATGTGGTAATTAATGTTATCCCTAAACCAATTACCTCTGGCGGTGCATCTTCAGGAGAGCCCAGCAAATAGTCCAACCAGGTTATCTCTGTTACACTCTTAGCAATTTTCACATGCCCACTCCTTAGTCTGCTCTGAGTTAGCATGGCTGTAAAGCTGTAATCTTTCCCAGAGTGTTCACAGCATTAAAAGCAAAATGTTAAACAATGCTGAAGGTTATCAGCCAAATTAGAATTGTTTTTTGAATGGAGACCTCCTTAACAATGTGTTAAAGTCTTGCTAACTGATCTGCTGACTGAGGAATGCAATAATAAAATCAGTCAAACTCATTGTCTGACCAAATTCCATTCATCTCAAATGTGTCTTTGAAATTTGAAGCTGAAGTTATACAGTTGTGGTTGGATTCTCTTCTTCATGTCAGGCTATAAATTTTTCTAGTTTTCTTTGACATTATCTGAAACTTTCAGCTGATGAGCAAAGTTTCAAATGCCACCCTACTGTCAGATAGCAAAAAACCTTAGTCACCCTCATTGTGTTTGCTCATTTCATTTATATGACATAGATAAAATACAATTTGGATTTCATAGCTTGATCCATCAGCTTGCTCAAACAGTGCTACAGCTGTGGCAATTCTTGCTCTGCTGGTGACTCAACTTTGAAAACTAATTAAAGATAAGTCAATAAAAAAGATCTGATGTTTGCTGTTTTCCTGTACGTATTTACACGCTCTAAATGACTTGACGAGCAGCCCTCAGATGTACAATTTGTTGTATGCGTGCTCATAAACATGTGCTCATCAATTTATCTCTTAGTGGTGAAAGTCTTATAAAAATATGGAAAGGTTTGTTTTTATACTTTCACTGTTCCTGCCTCCAGTGATTTAACAGAACAGGAAACTACACAATGTGTGAAATGATGACTTATTAGTTTGGACAAGCCCTTCAGACCAAAATCCAGTTTATCTAATGGGTGTTGCAGAAGTGCAGAAAGGTCCATCTGTCTCTCTGGCCATTATCTGAAGCCTTAATCGGGACTTACAGCACGGCAGGCTAAATAAACAGTAAGTAAGTTGTCTTGGGTGGAGGAACGTCAATGCCTGCAACTTGCTCAAGCCTTCCCTTTGAATGGTTCTGTATTGACCCCTAAGGACCCCACGAGAATTCCCTAATTGAAAATTAATATTGAATCAATGCAGCTGGCCATTTGCATATTGATTATAAACATCCAGGAAGGCACCAAGTATGTCTGGGATCAATAGGGCCCTTCTGCAGCAGGCCGAGAGCACTACATCACATGGCAGCTGCCTGCTCCTGAGGTTAATGACTGCTGCTTGTTAAGGAGTTCTTGTCAGGTAGAATCCAGCTGTGGGGTCTTTTGGCTAAAGCTAGGAAAGTGAATGAAGATATAAAGTTTAATGGAAGAATGTAGAGAAGGATAATCTAGCACATTCTTTAAATACCATAGTGATGTTTGAGCATATTTGGTGTTGTCAAACTTTATCGTGTATGTTGTGTATTTTGGGTTGGTGCCCTATTGCTGAACCCTGATTAAAACAAGCCTTGAAGATACCTATATACTAGTCTATCCAAAAAAACTGAATATTGTATAAAAGTGCAATATTTTTTGCCAGTCATCTCAGAAAGTGAAACTCATATGTTCTATAGAATCATATATTCCAAGCCTTTATTTCTTGTAATTTTGAGGACTATGGCTTATACACAATGAAAACCCAAAATTCAGTGTCTCAGAAAATTAGAATACTGTGAAAAGGTCATTATTGGAAACTCGTGGTGTCACACCCTTATCAGCTAATTAACTCAAAACACTTCCTAGGTTTCCTGAGCCTTTAAATGATCTCTCACTCTTAAGTCTGTTGGCTGCACAATCATGAGGAAGAAAGCTGACTTGACAGATGTCAAGATAACGGTCATTGACACCCTTCACAAGGAGGGTAAGCCACAAAAGGTCATTGCTGAAGAAGCTGGCTGTTCAGAGTTCTATATCCAAGCAGTACCTAAACAGAACTTTGAGTGGAAGGAAAAAGTGTGGTAGAAAAAGGTGCAACAAAAACAGGGAGAACTGCAGCCTTGAAAGGATTGTCAAGCAAACTCCATTCCCTCTGCTGACAAGCTGTATGTAGATGCTGATTTTATTTTCCATCAGGATATGATGTAAAATAAAATACCACTGCCAAAGGTATCAAAAGATGGTTCAGTGACCATGGTGTTCCTCTTCTTGATGGCCAACAAATTCCCCTGACCGGAACCCCATAGAAAATACATGGGCTGCTAAGAGGAAGATGAGAGACACCAGAACCAAAAGGACATATGACCTGACTCCAGCTATCTGGGCTTTCATTACACTTATGCAGTGCTACCGGCTGATCACCTCCATGCCATGGCACATTGATGCGGAGATTCATGCAAGAGGAGGCCTAATCAAGTACTGAGTGAATAGAAATGTACATATTTTTCAGAAGTCTGAAATTTGTGGTTAAGGCTTTTTTTATTTTTATTTTTTTGTCTAATGTGATATTTAAATTTTCCAAGGAACAGATTTTTTTTCCAGGGGGTGGGGGTGGGGGGTATTATCTGCAAGCCATAATGATTAAAATGGCAAAAAATAAAAGCTTGAAATATTTTACTTTGTGCATAAAATGTCCATTTCCCTTTCTGAGATGACTGGCAAGAAATGTTGCACTTTCAATCACAATCCTAATTTCTTTAAATGTGCTAGTGCTTTGAGTCACAAATTAGGGTTTAACACAGATTAAATTGAAACTCCTCTTGTTATTTTCCACAAGTTTAGACAAATTGAAGAAGTGAAGGCAGGCACTCCCAATTGACCCAAAAAAGTGTAAGTAGAAGAAATAACAGGTCCTGCCAGCTGCACATTACACAGTGTGACACAACCATTCCTCACTTACGGAGTTAGCTTCAATAAACTAACAGATCTTTCACAAACTGATTCTCTGAAGCTGCAGGAACCAGAAGATCTGGTGTGAAACACATGTTAGAGCAGCTTATCCTCCAGTCTATGAAAGATAAGGTTTTGACTTAATGTCTGTGCAGTTTGAGTCCACTCTTCCTTTGCTGGAGCCCACCGCCCCTCCAGCCCAGCCCCATGCTCTGCACTGGGAGATGGGGTCTGGTAGCCAAGAATGGAGTGTTGGGTCCAGAAACCCAGGCTGCATCTGATTGCTTCATTACAGACCCTTTCATTGACTTGGTTGCACTGAACTGATGAACTCAGGCAGTGGACAAGAGCACATAATGGGTAGAAATGAATTCTCATCACAGCCTTCTCAAGAGGCCACCGGTCCTGGCTTGAGCCAACAGAAACCATGGCTGAGTGAAGAGGAGGGATCTGTATTGGTGCCTATTCATGAGCAAGAGCCAGGACTGAGGCTGAGGGCATGATGGAGCGTTAGGATGTTGGATCAGTACACAGGGGAGGAACCACAAATCCACAGAGAGCCATATTATTGTAGGCAGGGTGTTTTAATGATTAGTTTAGTGATTAGTGTTTGCTTTCTCCTGGTAACTGACACCCCTGGCATAACATTTTCCCAATTGTTTACTCCAGCAGTTCTCCAGAGACAGCCCTTTGCTAGTTAGAGGCCCTGCCTTTAGGCCTTATAGTTGCAACAAAACGCCAACCAGCGAGATAAATAATTAAATTTGTACCTTATTGGGCTCTCACCCCAGCTCTCAAACTTTTGTCTAATGAGTGAGAAGAGTCTTCCGCAGCAAAGACAATAAGAGCTCCTATTATATTAAAAATAACTATAACAGCAACACTAACAACAACATGCATATACAATAAAAATGCAAGATGTGGTAAAACATGGTACCAATTTAGCAGGAGGCCAGGTCTCTGTAGGGGAGAGACTGTTAATTCCCTGACCATGCCTCTGAGAGGGTATGAACCTCACCACCCAGACCCACTTATTTCCATAAGTCTGTGCTCAGTCAGCATTAAACAGAGGAGAGGCTGTACTGGAAGAGCTGGTGTCCTGTGAGTACTTATGATGCTCAAAACACCAACGGTTCTCTGTGAAAGTGAAAGTTACATTAAATAATGTCGTGTTGTATCATCCTAATGTCCTGCGAATATGCAAGACTCAGAAATCCACTGACAGTAGAGTTAGCTGGCACCTTTCTGAGAGTGCGCTCTGCTCTGTCCTCTTTATGCCCGCTGCCATGAAGCCCCCACCCCAACATTCATACCTGTTCACTCAGCACAAATTGGATGCTGCAAAGCCATTTAATTGGCCTCTACTTCAGAATCCAAGGACATGAGAACGGTCTCTTTAATATCTGCTCCCCTACAGAGCTGTTCTCAGCTGTATTTTTTAAAAACTTTTTCTTTTTTTTTGTCAAGGTAAGGGTGTGTTAAAGTTTTTGGATATCAGACAGCCTTAAAACCCAAAAAGAAAAGAAAAAAATATTTGACCTCAGTGATTGTCACTGGAGAGTTGAGGTTTTTCTCTTTTAGTACTGGGTAAAAGATACATGAGCAATATGAGACACTACAAGTCACTTTGTTTCTTTTTTATTTCTAAAAGATGGTCTGTGTGATGTCATCTTTCTTTTCTTTCTTTTTTCTGTCCTTCCTTCCTTTTCCCCTTTCTTGCTTTCTTCCTTCCTTGTTTTCTTTCTTTCCTTCCTTCCCTTCTGTCTCTCTTTCTTCCCTTCTCTCTTCCTTGTCTTGTCTTCTCCCTCTCTTGTGGCTGAGCCAAAGTTAACTGAGTAGCAATTTTTGACTGTAATCACTCCAAGGCTCCTTCTCTGGAGAGCAGCACAGCGGGCAGCACAGTTCCTTCCCTGTAGGAGGTTCCAGCTCACTTTCTCAGTCTTACAGCAAAGCAAAATTTGCTTGCGTTCAATCACACCTGCTTAAACTTTATAGCATTTATAGGTTAATTCATCCACTAATAATCAGCAATAGTCAACAGCAGTTGCAAAGGAAGTCATGTAATCTGTGCTTGTTTTTAATGCCAAGTGCCTGACATTTTTGACATTCAAATACTCTTTTTATTAAGCACTGCATTCCAGCGTCTTCATGTCTAACATTCCAGCCTCTTGTTGTACCCTATGCTTTGCAAATAAAACTTAAAGATCTTTGTATAATTAAAGAAGTAAACGACCCAGGCACAATTACTTGAAAGTAAATTACTACAAATAAATTTTAAAAAACATGCTAATCACTTGAGATGTTTTATTTTTTCACCTGCCCAAAGGATCAAGAGCAAAATTACACAATGTGACAATTTTGTGTAACGTTTTGTGGACGTGGACGTTTAGTCCACTGAGACGTTTAGTCTCAGTGGACATTTAGTTGTGATGAACTTATGCACCGATTTTGTATAACATTATGAACAGTTGCCTAATAGTTGGTCCAAAATAGCCCTGACCCAGTGTGGCCTAGATTCCCTTGGACCCTTAAAGCTGCACTGTGGTATCTGGCACCAGGATGTTAGCAGCAGAATTTTTTTAAGTCCTGTAAATCGTGAGGTGGATTGGATTTGTTTATGCAGCAAACAGATGCTTGATTGGAGTGAGATCTGGGGAATTTGGAGGCTACATTTACACCTTATATTCTGTTGTACCTCTCAAGTCATTCTTGAAGCATTCCTCTCTTGTGGCTGGAGACATTATTCTGCTGAATGAGCCCAAAGACATAACTGAGTATTCTCTATCAAAAGGCTTTGAAGGTCTTAAGCAATGCTCAGGTTGGTGCTATTTTAAAACGAACCTCAGTAAGAATGACAGGAATCAAGGTTAACTAGTAGAACATTTTCCAAGGCATCACTTTGCTTGCACTGGATTGGCTTCTTCCTATAAGTACATCCTGGTGCCAGCAGACTGGAAACCCCCTACAAGATCTACAGTTTTTTACCTACTGTGACCATCAGAATGTGGCCCTTGTTAATCACTAAGTGATCACAAGGTTAAGCCTAATTGGTGCATGATCAGAGTTTGAAGCTTTGAATTTTTTTTTTATTTTTTTTTTTATCAGTCCTTTTGGATTGTGATGTTTTCTTAAATTCAGTTAGTTTAATTGCAATTTTTATAACTGCACTGAAATATGGCATGTCATTTTGTGTTTATTTAAAGCAAAAGGCAGTCTGCCTGTTACACACTTACTGATAGCAGCATACAAGACAGTTACCATTACTTTGCTGCTGAGAGTGAAAATAAAGATTTTCTGAATTAAAAGGATCCTCAGACGATAGCTCAGGCTAATTGTGTTGGATCTTGCATATATCTCTAGTTGTACATCGTTTGTAAGGGCTAAATGCTGATCAGTTAGGAAGGTCTTTACAAGCCGTGTCCTGAGTGTGTGTTTTTGGGATTGCTCTGCTGCCAGAGAGTCTGATAGCTCTTGAATTATTTATTTATCAGGCTGCTGGACAGTAGTCACAGCGACCTGGGCCCCTTAGTGGCTGTCTGACGTCATCTCTCCTCTGCACTGGCCATTAACGGACAGGGGAAGGGGTGCTAATGATCAGGGGGCATTCTGTGCGTAGGACCAGAGTTTTCAAACCTTCCAATTTTTTGTTCCTCTTGCACACCGACCCGCCATGGTGAATAAAGACGTAGCAAAGATTTGCAAAGATCTGAGTGCAGAACTTTTTAATTAGGTAAAAAAAATTAGGTTAGCCGAAGAAAAAGGTTGGAGTGGAAAAGAAAGATAGAAACAACCAGCCGTTTTCCTATTAAGGCGAAATGTCAAGCGCAGTGGTGGAGCAATAGTCTGTGTGCATCCCTTTGTTGTCCTCCCTGACATTGAAGGCTAATTTTTCATGGTTATTTGAACTGGAAAATGAAAGAGAGGTTTGTGATTATTTCCTATAAATGACAACACAATCGCATTACGCTTCAGTACAAACACAGAGAGGATATTGCCTTTTCATATTTCATGTGAAAGTAATGGATGGTCTATGCAAAGAGGGGCAGAAAGAAAGACAAATGGTAAAAGAAAGCTCCCTATGTTTGATTTGTGTTAGAAATTGAATACATGGAGGTGAAGTGAGGTTTTATTTTTTTTTTCCTTTGCCCAATATGTGGTTGCTCTCTGAGGATGTTTTAAAGTGCCTCTGCAGTGTAATCATTGAATTTCTTTAGCAATTAGCTATGAGTAACCAGCCAGTTGCAACCGAGAAGAAAAGTTTCCCTCCACATCCACTACAGTCTCTGCAAGAAATATTTATATCAACACTAAGGTATCCTCATGTGCTTTCTCCATCCATAAATGTATAGCGGCATGATGTAACAAACAGAAATAAGTGTAATAAATGAATAAATAAAATGAAACACATCACACCTTTCTCCACCTTTCCTTTCTACTAACATAAAACATCTGAACTCAGCAAGCCGCTCGACCTTTGAGAGCAAACACGCATCAATGCTACCCTACATTTTAGATTTGAAATAAAATTGATTAGCAAAATTGGTATTCATAACCTTGTTGGATTCTGTTTTATCTCTGTGTACGCTTTCATAAACAAACAGACGGTCAAGCTCAGGGCTTTGGATGGAAACGGGGAGGCAATATGACCACAGAGGAGGATGGCAAACCCGCCTACTCTTGGGAGGCAAGCTGAGAAATATGTTTGTGGACTTTAAGTTTCCAAAGATTTGAAGAACTGAAAGGAGTAGGGTGTGGGGTCTTGTACCAGCAGGACTCATGTAAATAGGACTCATGTGGGAGCTATAAGCCGGACTCCAAGCACGTGCAGAGGTAGGGGCTGCATACATCCCGCCATGGCAACATTGATTTTCTGAGCTAATACCACCACAGAACGGTCCACAGGCAGATGGAAGCACTACAAAGATATGCAAATGGTACATTCGATAAATCGACAGACAGAGATCTTTTTCAGACAGTTCACTGTACTGGTCTGCAGTGCCTAAAAGGAGAGATAAACAGATAAGTACCTGTTAATGGACACAGATATACACAAGTGTGCACACTCAGTGAAACATAGGGGGACCTGCCTGCTACCTGAAAAAACTTGGATCAATGGGAGAAATTCATGTTAAGCAGTGGGGCTTCAGAAAAGCCCATGAAATAAGTGCTTGGACCATTCAGGATGATCTTTTCATATGAAAAGGCCTATTTAATGTGTCGTGCTGCATTTTGTTATTTTCAAGGCTTTCCTCAAGAAAGCTTTTTGCACTATATCTTTGTATGGTAAAAAAAAAAACTGTGGGTATAGTCGCATTCAATGCACCTATTAGTTAGATATGAAACAAAAGCTGCTGGGTGTATGTCATATATAATAGATGTGGGCTGTCTTGTTAAGCCCAGCAGGCTGTATGTGGCAGCGTCTCTGTGGAGAAAGGCTCTGAAGCTTACTATACCTGGTAATTAAAGAGATTTTGTGGCAAAAGCCAAACATCAGGAGAGATGAGCTATGAACAGAAGAGCTCTGACAGTTTCAGGTTATGTGATTTTTGTGTGTCCCTCTTCGCCAAATGAAAAATCAATACATTTTCCGGGTTATACATATTCAGAATGTCCACCATGCTTCCGCGCTGATGGAGAGAGGGGCCGGCGTGGTGGGGGCTGAGTCGGGAGTCGGGTGGGGGCGACGGGGGCTAGAGTGTTCGCCTGTCATAACTGTACCATCGCATTTTCCAAGCCACTGGTGAATATTTCAGAGTTGATGTGATTGCCCTTCATGACAGCGGTGATGCCTTTTTTTTTTTCCATCTATCCCCCTGCCCATGAACTGCTTGACTCCTTTGAATAGTCACAAACAAAGTAAGGGGATTGTAGTTTGAGCTCGAGGAAAATGAAGAAAAAAAGGCGCATTTACAAAAAGAGGTTGATTTAAAAGCAGGCAGAAGTGGAAGACGATAAGCATAAATGCATGGTGAGACGGGGGGTGCAGAATAGGGGGTATGGGGGGATGGCTTGCTGTACCGAGTAACTAAAGAGGCAGAGTGACTCTTTGTGCAGGACAATGTCCCTCAGGCGGAGTAGATAAAAGAGTATTGCCCAATGATGCTTTTGCCCCTTATCCAGGCTTTCAGCCTGCCATTTTATCAGGGAAAAGGGAAAAGTACAGCCTGCATCTTCCTTTGTGGATGTAATATGTGTTAGTTTGCTCCCATCATCTTAGACATTTAACAAAGTCAGGGTTGTGTGCGTGCGCGTGCGTGTGTATGTGTGTGTTGTGTGTATCAGATGGAGCTGAAGAGTGAGCAGTCCTTGCATGCTCAGTCCCCGTCTACAGCCACATTAACCTAGATCCTCCTCTCCTTTATCACCCGAGTAAAACACAAAGACAAAAGAATTGGAGCAGCACACTACTTTATTTGTAATGTTTCTAAACATGTCATTACTGCAATAAGTATTTCTAATTAGTTTCCCAAGAGGTAACACATTAGGGAAAATATTTTTAATTGAATAAGTACCAAGAGCATAGAAAATGGTTAAATGAGCTGCAATGAGAGTGCTTTTTAAATCTTTTTTATCTCCCATAACACGGAACAATATTGACTTTGAGATGTAAGGGGAATCAGAATGAGGACCTATAGGCTGGTGTGATGTGCATGTACCAAAGATAAAGCAATGGCTCAAATAAGGAGGTGTTACTGACACGCTTCCATTGCAGCTCCTAAAGCTGCCTGTGATTAACTTGCTCTATAAAGTTTTTTTTTTTTTTCCTTATTAGCTGCCCTAACTCTTTACCCCTCCTCCACCCGCTGCACCTTCTCCTCCGCTGCTCTTGCACCCTTTTCGTTCCTCCTGCCCTAAGCCCATTGGAGACACAAAGTATTCATTCACATTTGGATCCTGAGGTCAGAGCAGGGCCAGCAGGGAGAGACCAGTGAGTCCCCCCATAGACAGGTCAGGAATCTAACACGTAACTCTGACCAGCAGCACCGAAGTAACCTTACTCGTCTTTCCTTTCAAAAACCGTGATACTGTGTGGGAGAGCAGGGAGCGAGGGCATATGTGAGTGGAGCACAGAGACAAAATAGACATTCATTTTGCATGAGCCAAACTCCCTCACATTCGGTGTATTCATTTTCTGAGATATTACCACACTGGGTGCTTTAATTTGATGGAAGTATTGTTGCTTAGATTTCAATTTTTCTACATATCAGTTTGAGTGTTTTGACAGCCATTTCAAATATATATGTATATATTCAGTCTGTCCATTCTTCAGCATAAGTAATGCAAGTGTCAATTATTGTTTCTGATAATATCACGCTACAGTTTATTAGATGTTCATAAGAAACACACATTTTGTCTTTGTTTTTGGACATGTTTTTCTCAGTTGAGGTTTTATGAGGTGCACCTTGTGAAGACTCAAGGAGAGAGCTTCTAACAGTGTCGGTGAAGGTGGGGTGGGGGTATTAAAAGTTGGAAGGGTTTTGCTGTTTATTTTGCTTTAGAAGAGGGAGGAGTGTCCTGTGTACGGAGTGCAGAGGTGCTGATATGAGGAGCGGACAATGCATGAAAGCTCTCAGCATGGGTCCTATGTCTCATTGTCCCATGGTACCCTCCTGTCACTTTCATTTTGCGCCCTCTAGTCCAGAGTCAGGCCAACTTTAATACATGGAAGGGGAGCACTGGGTGTGGGGGGAGGCAGAGGGGGATGCTTAAAAGACGAAGTAGGGGAGAAAGATGGAGTCTGTGAAGTGTGAAATAAGATTGCTTTTTATCCGACAGAACAGCGCTATGGAAAAGGAAGCTGTCCACCCTGGGATAAAGCATGGGGGGGCGCACACCTATCTGATTTACTGTACAACCCAGTGACACCTGGCTAAAACTGATGACAGCGGCTTTGATAATGATAATGAGAGTAATGAGGGCTTAAGGACAGAGCCACAGCCAGAAGGAGGCAGAACGCAACCTTCCTTCCAAGAACTCAGGAGCCCGGCAGAGGAAGAAGTTCAACTCATCCCTCACAGGGGTGATCCAGGGCACATGCATGTCAAACTGCAGCAGGCATTAGTGTTATTGTCTGAGAACTGAATATGCAGCAGAAAATAGTTTGAGAACCACGGGAGCCGTTTTCAGGTGGGACTGCAGTTCCGCACTTTTAAAAGGCAGTTACCATCATAGCGGTATATTCAGCTGAGGCCGCGGACGGAGGAGGAGCCTGACCCAGTGAAAGATATCCAGAGTGACTATTATTACTTGCTGCTGCTCTTCTCTACAGTCTGGGAAGGAATACTGGAAAGTGCAGTGGTTACCATCAATTATTTATTAGGCCGTTTGTGCTTGTCAGTCTGATTAGCATTAGTGTAATCACTGCTCTTCGGGGGGAAAAGGAAGACTGCTCTCTCTCATCTGAAGGTAATCTTTCCATTTTCAGTGTCTCATCTTCACCGGACAGCTTTTGCATAGCATCTGCTTTTGTCATCTCCACATATTTCTTCCCGTTTTCCTTTCCCCATGTGTTTCTGTCTGATGCTGTTCGGCCCCTTCCCCCCACACCTCATTAATGTGTGCGAGCAAGTTGCTCTCTCCCAGCTTGTATAGAGTGACACCTATGGGTTTGAGTAGGCCTTTGCAGTCACAGGCAAGGAAGAAAAACTCATGGGGAAAAGCTGCAAAGCGCCTGAATGATGTGTGCGCGTGTGTGTGTGCGTGCGTGTGGGCGCGCGTGTGTGTGTGTCTGTCTGAGAGACACTGGAACAGAGAGCCCATGAACTGTCCCCACTGAGTGACTGGCAGAGCAGGGCTGAAATTTATATGCTCAGAACAGATGAGTTTAATCTTTGTGTCGGCAATAGGCTTATTCAGCTTGCATGATTAGATTAATGGAACTGTTTCATATCATTGTATTAGAATGGTTAATGAAGACAATTAATTAGAAGACAACCTTCAGGCTATTGTCCTTTACATCTTTCAGATTTGGGTTAGAAATGGCCCACTGCCATAGCTTTGAGTGTTTCTCCTAATCTATTTTTAGACTTAATCTGCAGCTGCAGTTTTAGTGTCTCTTCCATTTGCATCCTACTCTTAGGCCACTCGTGACCTTTCATTAATTAAAGTCGACCTAGCTTTAATCATTCTGTAATGCGGTTGTAGATGAGACAAGAAATGGGCAAAACCATTTGCCGCTTAGAGATGTGAAAGCGCTGCTGGAATCATACGTCTGCATTTTTGTATAAATTATGTATGGGGCTCTGTGTTGTGCAGGCTCAAATTGTCATGCATGTTGATTAAACATCTCGATAAAGCAAAATAAGAAACATGATGGGGGGAGAAACGTGTGCGTACACATATGTGCAGGAAACGTGTTTGTGCTCGATTTTGGGGGCGGGTACACGGAAGCTAAATAGCTTTAAAATGTAGGCTGCCTATCACGGTAATGTTTGAGAACAAAGTAAGTATTGATGTGTGGGTGGAGAATTAGTCTCACTACATGTGTCACATAGCAGGAAATGACACATTGCCCCATTTTTAAAGGTTAAAAAAATTTACCTGGGGATTATTTCGTAATCTAAGCACCTATGCAGCTGCACAGCATCCTAATTCTCATGCAGCCATGGAGATTTATGCAGACATGAGATAGAAGGGATTAAACGACCCTGCAGAAGATTTGGACTCTTTTAGAGAACATTTGGTGTTCCTTTGAGCAGCCCGGAATGTTCTAGATAGAATTTAGACTTTTTACATTTAAAGAATTTTTAAAAATTACTTAAGTATTTCTTTTCTAGGTGTCAGCCTTGCCTTTAATATGTTTATTTAAACAATGGATTGCCAGAATCCTTACACTTCTGACTCCTCTCAGGCAGCTGTTTCCTACAACAACTGTATTGGCAAGCAGGAAGTGCTTGCTAGTTTGTGGTTGGGAATATAAAAGGTGTTTCCCGTTCAATTATTGTATTGTTTTTTTGTTATTGGTTTTTGTTGCAGCATAGCCTCTTTAAGCAATGAAACAGTTGTGTGAAAAGTTATGTTTCCTATTCCAGTAATTTTCTTGTAACTATTCATTTTTATGCAACTGAAGATTTACGGTGGATTTTTTTTGTTTGTTTGTTTTAGGATGTATCTCAGTTATGACCCTGACCTTAATAAGCAGGTTTGTTGATGAGCAGGAGCATTCACTAACAGAGAGAATTAACAGGGAGTCATGAGGGACAGTGTAATGTCATGAAAGCGGTTTTGGCTCATGATTTTCCTGTAGTGAGCTCAAACTAGATGCGCGATGACTGCAGGGCTGAATACTTGACCAGGATATTTCAGTAGCTGTTGTACTTTTGTCAATATATCAATAGCTCATAGAGTAGAGACCGAGGCATGAAAGCATTTTCAAAAGAGCATTTAAGTACATTTGCTGAGAATTAGCTGACTTGTGTAATAACTGATAACGCCTATCGACTGCGGCCTAGTTTACTGTTGTCAAATCAATGCTGTTGCATGCAAGTCTCTCTACTTTTAAACAAACTTAACAGGCAGAGGGGATGTTCACAGGGCACTGGAGGGAAATAAACATGATTGATGCGCTTTTTATTATCTGTTTTTGCTATCTTTTCCTCTGTGTGTTACTTACAAATGGAGTTATTGGATATCCATTGTTGGGACTTTGACGCTCCTAAATGGCCCTGATATATTGAGCTAATGCTTTTAAGATGGTTACAGGGGATTTCTGACTTTGACTTGGCATAAAAATACATTGAATTGTTGGCCTGAAAGTTTTAAATATTTATGATTTTTTAATAGTAGAATAACAGAAGAGAAACTGGGTTATTGGTATTGGTTAGTAATTTAGTAGATTGCAGCAGGGGACAGTAAAATGTGTGAGAGAGAATGGTGTGTGATAAAATGTCTATTTCTTGAAGGATGCAGTTATTTTTCCATCTACTAGAACACATGTCTTTTTTTTTTTTCTTTTGCAGTTTTGTATCCATACTAAATAAGAGTAAAAAAAACATTCTTTCCTCTATGAATCAATATTTGTTTTCCTCTTCCCTCATGATTCAACTCTGATTTAATAATTCAAGTCTGACTAAATATTAGTGTTATCAGATACTACAGCAATAGAAAGCAGATTCTGTCCTCTTTGTCTGCTAGCCTTGCAACTATGTGTCAGCAAATGTAATTGTTGCGAGCTCCTATAGAAAAAGAAATTGCTGCCGTCCCTTTAAGTGCTTCCACCAATTCTGATGGTGTGGTGATTTACATATTCCGGTCTCCCTCCCCCTTCAGGAGAGCTGAGCGAGGATGTGGAGGCTGCTAGTGAGACCACCACAGATCAGGAGGACCAAACCAAAGACAGAGAAAGTGGGGGGGAGAAGGAGCTCACCAAAGGGACAGGTAAGGCCAACATTAATACACTTTTGTTCAGGGAGCGCTATACACAGCTGCATGGCTGCAACTCCTGAGAGATGTAAACCTTTTGTCTAACCAAATTAAACTTACTTTACTAAATTAAAACAAAAAACTTCACAGGCTGTTATAAAATTATACTATTCAAATAAACAACACTGCACACTACAAATTCCGCTAGGAACAATACAGATAGGGTAAGCAGTCAATCTCTGTGATAAGTTGAGGTGTCATGTGACTTGTTTTGTTTTTGCTCAATAGATGAGCAGGGCCTGTGTGCAGACTCCCATGTGATCCTCGTTCTCAACTTTGCGGCACACAGAGTTGAATGCATAGGATATTTTTTTAATACTGGGATTTGTATTTCTATGTTTATCTATTATGTTGTGTGTATGCGTGTGTTTGGGGGGGTGTCTTTAGCAGGGGCCTGAGCTCAGGTTGAGGGGAGGGGTCTCTGGTCTGAATTTCTGATTAAGCTTGCTGCTTTTCATTCTTCTAATGTTAAACACTTTCAGAAACCACATGAAAAGCTTTAAGGAGTTCTGTTATTCATTTTAAACCATCCACTTTAAATGCTTTTGTTGAAATGCACACAGAGACTTTCCGAGAACTTAATTGCATGATAATGTTTACATCATTTCAAATTTCATCAAACAGTGCATGGATGTGAAAGCGTTGGCATACTTGCAAGAAGTGTTTAAGTAACTAGAACATGTAATATTATGTTACCATTAGGGATGGACAATTGTTTTGTTGTTCACTGCTATTAGAATATAGAAATTGATGATCCTAGCAAACCCCCAAAGGCCTACATTCTGACATTATTGCTTGGATGGGTATTTCTGCAGAATTATTTTTTTTCCACTGCTGATTCCCTAAGAGCATCAAATATTATAAACTGTGATTAAATGCTATTAATACATATCATTTAATGGTACTTGCACTATCTAATGTGAATCATGTGCTAATAAAGCCTATTTGTTAATGAGTATATTTTATTAATTTATTAATTGTGCTTACAATGCTCTGACTACATGCAGAGAGAGATGACATTTTAAATACTTTTAATCATCACTTCTATTATTGCAACTAATAATAACATTTTAAGTGTATTTTGTTAGCTCATAGTTGTTATGATTCTCCACTAAGACAAAACAATCTTTTAAACATGTCTGCAGCTTTACACACATATTTTGTCATGACTTAATATGCTAAAACAAATGTTAGCACACTGAATGTTGCTGTAATATTGTTTGGAGCAAGTATTAAAAATAATAGAAAAAAATAGTTTTTCTACAAATTGACAGAGGCATGAAAACAATGAAACTCCAATAAATGAGAAGCAAGTTCACTTCAATTCAAAATGAGGTTCTTTCCCATTATGTACCATGCATGTTCATCAGAGCATCAAAGTGCATCAAGCTAAAAAAGCTTCATTTATTTACTGATTGCCTTGCTTTTCTTTGTTGTCTTTTTTTAAAATAGGAAAAAATAACCTTGTTGCAGTTTTCTTTTCTCAGCTCAGTTAAATCTCAATGGCTGTAATACCAAAAGCAACAAAAACAAAGCTGCAAATTTAGACGTCTAGAATACCATAGAAAGGGTGCTTGATTTTAATGACTCTCAACAGTATCAGGCCTAAATAGATGCTCTTCACTTGTCTAACTTCTTGCGTCTAACTTCCCTTGTCTAACTGTGAGGTGTTTTGATTTACACAAGTCAGGTTAAAAGCTGCAAAATAATCTGCACCTTTTGCATACCAAAGTTTTTATAAAGTACAGATTAAAAAAAAAACTTCATCACAGTGTTTGAAGCCTTGCCTTTGTAAAACATCTTTGATATTTGAACTTCTATTTTAAATGAGGCTGAGTTGTTTGTGCTCTTTGAAAGGGCGACACTCCTCTTTGATGGAAGAAATAATGATATGCATGCCTGACTGAATATGGCTAAAAGTATGTTTTAGCACATCAAAATAAAGCACTTTAAAAAGCATTAAAATGAGCTGGCCGATTAATAATTCACTCATACCTGTGGTGCACAGGAAGACGACTCCTTGCATTAGGATTCCTCCTTTTTGAAAGGCATGCAATTTGATACAAGCATATTCAGTTCCTTTCCTCCTCTGTCAGTCACTAATCAGCAAATAAGAGTGTTTCTGTGTTTTCACAAAAGAAATATGTGCTTGCATATGAAAAATTTACAGCTTCCCCGCAGCTTATTAGAAACGCTTAGTTAAAAATAGCATTGCGTTAGGGAACCAGGTCTGAGGTTCTGTTTGATGTCAGTGGAAAGGAAGGTGGGTGGGTAGGATGGTGTGGTGGGTTCAAGACTGTGTTGGGAAAAGTAGACAGCTGGAGTTTAATAGGAAGGGCTCCTTTTTTTGTACTTCCTGCACATTTAGAAATACAATACCAATTCCGAAGAAAATGCAGAAAACCTGTCTTGTTGGAGCAACGCCTCACAATGCATTTGGTGAGCAGAAGAGCATTTGTTGATTGTTGATTTGTTGATTTGTTGATATACAGCTGTTGATTATCAGTTAATGTTGCATAGGATGTTACAGCACAGCTGATCTGTTATCAATCAGAAAAGGTGTTCAGTCTCCTAATGTCCGACCCAGAGATCTTTCTAAAATTCATCATTAGAATGAGTGAAGTACTTCTTCTCATCGTTGTCATGTTGCTGTTGGAACAGAGCGCAACATTGTTCCCTTTACAAATGACAGCCGCTGTCAGATAGACAGCATTAGTGAACACAAGGGGAAAAAAATGCTTCCTCCTTTTTAAAGCCACTGTCAATCTTATTTTCTCTTTCTTGTTGCACAGCTCCTCAGTATTCATTAAAATCATTTAGAGGTACATCAGAAGTCTTTGTAAAATGCATATGTATTTGGCCTGTCATCTCTTGAAAGATGCCTTCATTATCCCATAGCTTTTTATTTGTTGCAGGGACAAAACACATTAAAGTAAAGGCATACGATGTATTTAGATGTGTTTTGCTTAAAAAACACTATATGTTGTGCAACTTTTGAATTATCATAATTGCATTCAGACTCGGATAGAAAAAAAATGTAAATTCAAAAGTAATTTGAAATGGCATGTGAATGCTAGCTATAGCTGCCACTGAAGGGTCATCTTAAATGATATGCATAAAATATGTATAAATTGATAACACTCCCATTTTTCTCCTTGCCTGTTCCTCTCCTAGCGGAGAATCTACGTATTCAGGCATACGATCAGGATCCTTACCTTTATTAAAGCAGATGATGTATTTCTGCAGCACTTGCATGAATCCATAAGAATGCAGCTGGAAGTGAGGCAGGCTGAAAGTCAGTGTGGGTTAGAGAAGAAGGTGATGAGAGCTTGAAGTGATAGAGGGTGGGGGGGGGATGGAAATTGTTAATACACCTAGAGGCTCGGACACGGTGTGATCTAAGATATTTAGCATAAACGGTATGGCGAAGGTTTTTACTAAACGGTATGGCAGAGATGAGGAGGTGCATTAAGAAGAGGACGAGTATAGCTTCTCTAAAAAGTATACCGTCTCAGTTCTGGGCTTTCGTGGAAGTTGATAAATAATTCCTCCTTGCGCTTTCCCCTATATTCAATTTACACAAGCTAGAACAAGGTGGTGGAGGCAAAGGGTGAAAAATTATATTTCTGTGTGGGTCAGCCACACTCTGTGAACTGTAACACCTCAGGGAACAGACAGACTTATAAGTAGTCTAAAATAAATGGTTCCAAATGGTTAACATGGACCGAACAATAAAAAAACTGTTTTGTTTATTATTTTTACAGGACAATTTGCAAAACAATGCACAGTTTTAAGACAATTAAAATTATTTTTATCTGCCTAATTAAAATTAATATGTATAATTTTGCAACTTCATACACAAAAGCTTTTTTTCTATCTTGCATATTTAGCTGGGTTTTTTTTACTCTTAAGCTATTAGGGATATTGTGTAGGTGTGTTTTGACACAGTTATGTCTTGCACCAGTTAAATGTGACACAAGTTCTAATTCAGTCTGCTCTTGGCTGGAGAATACAGTATTTATACAACCTGTACAGAAATATTTATGCCCTTTGCTGAATTCATCTGAATTCATCATGCCACCTCTAACCACACCTCATTCAGAACAATTGGAATCAGAATCAAATGTTACTCAAAACACTGAATTTAGTGTGTGGGGGGGGGTTGTTTGTCTGTTTGTTTGTTTTTTCTCACAAAGATCATACAATAGTGTCAATAATACACATCCCCAAACAGATTCTTTGAGCTGTTTGTATTACTGCAGTTTTTGGCTTACTTCCTTTTTTTAAAATCACACAGATGTATCCAGAAAAACCTCCAAATTATCTTCAGCTAAATCTCAACACTAAAATTGAATGGCTGTCTGATAGAAGACTGAGCAGCTGCAGTGCAAGTGGTTACAATATACAGCCTGAGCTTGCGTGTGCGCGTGTGTGTGTGTGTGTGTGTGTGTAAGTATCTGTGTGTGCTTCTGGCTCCATATCCACCTGCTGTTTGGGTCGATGTGCTTCAGCGAGCACATGTGCACATTCAGGTGTTCTGTGGGTAGGAGAAGCAGATGTGCTTTACACGTTGTGGCGGCTGCATGTAATCTGGATAATGAAGCTGATGATTAGCATCCCCTAGACGCAACACTGTGGCATTGCAGCCCGCTCATTTTTTTCATTCAGCTCTGTTTTGTGCTGCTAGCCTTTTGGCTGGGCATATCCAGAAACACACAAATCAAATGATTTGAATTGCTCTCCGCCTAACATTGCGCATATGCAGATTTTATTTGAGCACCGTTGAAGTTGAAATTGCACAACTCAACTCAGTTATAATTCAGTTATTCAGATTTAGAATGGCCACTTTAACTTGTGAGTCAATCAGTATAGTGGTGTTTTGTTAATGGTAACAATAACAAAACAGGTAGGAACCTGAGAGATAGAGCAGTGGAAATGTTTACATAATCATGTCACGTCCTTCCAGTGTTTGTCATCCCTTAAATTATAATTCCTTTTGTCTTTGAAGATAATAGGCCATAAATTGTCCTTGTTTGTTAGCCACCTCCCTGAAAGCTCAGTGTTTATGAGTCTTCCACAGGGTTTCTAACATTCAGAGCTGTGTCCTGCCAAGGCGAAGCACTTCTCCTTCTTCTATTATACATTGAAGCCTACGAATTAGTAAGAATTTGTATGCTCCTAAAAATTCTCTCCATATCTGAACATTTTAACTTTATCATAACTTACAGATTTCAGTTTTTTGCTCTTTGCAAAATAAAAATGTGTGCATTTTTGCTTCCACATCCCTAGTTGAAATCTGCTCTGTTGGGTCTTGCTGCATAGTAATTACCACAGAAATAAAAGACGAAATGGAGCACTACCCTTTATTGCTTTGGGCTCCGACTCAGGCCGCAGATTAAAAACCCGGTTAGAAGTGGGTGGGGGGAGAGGCAATATTGTTAACATAGCAAAGACAGAAAATGACTTGTAGCACTGTGGGAGTTGAATCATCTCCTTATTAATAGCCAACTCGCCATGGGAATAGAGGTGAGGATTTCACTCAGCGCGAGAAGCTGAAGGGCGTTGCAGGGTCTCGGTGCATTGAAGGTGAAAGGTTTCAGTAGGAATGCTTCTCAGAGCATCCTGGAGTCCCAACATGAAGAGGTTAAACTTTCACTCTCCAACATGGCATGGACAGGATGTATGATCTTTTTTGATGTTAGCAGCATAGGCCTGAACCTGCCAGGGCATGAAATTGTAATCAAGCAATAGAAGCTGCAGAGAAGACATCCACCTTATCTCAGCTACTGGGGATGCTATTCAAAACACCAGCCACCTTCTTCCACTTAATACCACTTGGTATGCTGTTTATTTTTATTTATACAATATGGATCACCTGTCAAAAAGACGTACGTTAGGGGCAGGTGTGATTTTGCACTCATGGAAGATTTCAATGGTAGTTGACCTATTGTGATTAATCCAGCCTCTGCTGTGTCAGTCACTCTGTCCAGCAGCCATCTTTTTTCCACTTGAAAGCACAACAAGGCAGCAAGGATTTGCTCCAGAGACCGGCGCAGAATGCTGGCAGCCCCCTTTGCTGCTTGACTAATACAGTCCAGCTACGAAAGAGAGACAAGGTGCCAAAGACCAATTCACTTACGGGACTCGACAGCAGAAAAGCCTTTGGTTTACGGAAAAGGGGCATGAATTAATAATCACCTTATTGGCTTGCAGTTTTATTTTTTTCTTTTCTCCTGCTCTGTGTGCCCTGCTGGTGCTTTCACACAATAGCCATCCTTTGCATTTGATGGAAGATGTTAATTGCAGTTGAGCTCTCTCTGTCTAGTGAAGGTGCAAAAAAGACATTAAAAAACAATGTCTGACAAATATTAAGGTTTAATGCACATTCTGTACAGGATTTGCAAGACTGAGTTTTAATTGTGAATGTCTTGTAGATTTATATAAGCTCCTAATAAATATTACTCCTAATCAGCGATTCATTGGTGAAATCAGAGAAAAATTTAAGAGTACTTCATCTTCTTTCTTTAAACATTTTTATTAGCCTTTCTTCCTTTTAAATAAATTTATCTTTTAATCCGCATGCCACCTTTTCTGATTACATTTAAGTTTAAAAATCGGTCCTTTCATCAGACACTATAGATAAAAGTATCTAAGTAAATAAAATGAAAATGTTATTTTTGTTCTTTATCACCAGAAAGTATGACTACTTGTCAGCAGTTGATATTTAAAGCATGTCCCACTTGGGCCTGCTTTTATTCCTGCTTGTGGTAGTCACTGCCCCTTTGGTAGTCCGTTGCACAGTTTTAGTCATTGTGCAAAGGATGACTATCTCTTGATGCAAGAGTTGCAAGCCAACTCTTGCATCAATTTTGGACATAAATGAAGGAATAAACCTAAACTAAAATTGTTTTGATTTGATTCCAGTTCCAGGTTTTGCAGTGTTTCAGTTTTTTGTTGTTTTTTTTCATTGCCCATGACAAAAAAAAACTATGGAAACAGTAGTTATATGTTAGTCATGGGCTGCTGACGATAGTGTTGCTCTGTTTCTTAGAGAAGCAATGGATCAGATTTATGAAGTCCTAATTAGCCATGACAGAGACTGCACCAGAGTAAGGCCTGTGCAGCTCCTCACCTTACACGCCTTCCCTCTCACCTACACTTAAGCATGAAGCACCTCATCCAGAAAACATGGGTTTTAACAGCTTTCAGAATAAAAACAGCCACTTGTTGCACCCCTGGTGCTAATTGAGCAGCTCTGGAAGCATAATTGTTATGCTTATTCTCTTAATCATGAGAGTGAGAGGAGGTTTGATACTTTCCTTACTGTATTTGTAGCTGTACATTTATGATTTTACCCTCCTGAAGTTACCAGCTCAATCCTCGCTAAAAACATAAATACACACATTAATAATTTATCAGTTTCTATATTTGCTTCTCTTTTAATCTTTTTTATGTTGCAAGGAGTGAAAGCATCCTTCCTTACTTTGTGGGTGTTGATGTTAATTATAGTCAAGGAGCTGCTTGTTGAAATAATGAGCTGTTGAAGGAGAGAGGAAATGGCTCTGTGCAGATTGCATACTCAAAAACAATTTTTTTTATATAGTATGATCTTCAGCTCCATATAAAAATTTGTCTGTGCAAAACAATTCACCTAAACTGGAATCTGGATCCCAAACCTAAAGTGACTAATGTTCTCTAAAACAGGACCAGAGATTGCAATTTTCTTTACCTAACGAGAGAACTTTAGGCAGAAGAAAGAGTGGACTGGAGCAGAGTTGGAGGATGAACTGGTGAGCACAGTGCCATGACTGAAAGGTTAATGTCAACGAATGGGAGGTTCTTTTTGTTTAACATTTCCTTTGTTTATTGGTGGATGTGTTTAATAGGATTGAGTGTGACTGCACCCTAATAGGGTCTCCATGGCTGATCTCAGTGTCTCTGGGAGATCTTACAGACTCCTCTGTCCTAAGCCAGGTCTCCCACTGGGTAATCACCTCAACTGCCCTCATCCTGATTGGAGCTGACATTTTAATGTCTGGAGTAGGAGTGTGGTCAGCCCTGTTTAACTTGACCCCCCACCCCCCGATTGCCATACCACCCCTCCCTTACCAGTGGCCTCTGTTCTCAATTTGCCCCTTAAGAACTGTACAAATCAGGCCAAATTTAACTCTTTATAGGGCTGTTAGAGGTCTGTGAGACAACTCCTTAAGTTTCACAATAAACACTTTCCACTGGAGCTACTGCTGCAGTTTCCCTTCACAGATTCTCTGTGGCTTTAGCTTTTCAGTTAAAACTGAAAAGCTTTAGTGGAACATGCTTAGCTGTTCCACTAAAGTTACACCTCTACAGTGGGAACTGTTGGTTATCCTTTTCTGTTTTTTAAGTGGAGTATGTTTAAAGTGGCTTGCAAGATCTTATTTGGAAAGCCTTGCTTTGCAGAGGAAGAATAAAAAAAAAGAAAAACATTATTTTGGTTATTTCAGCATTGTTTGCATTTAAATTATTTAATGTGTGAGTCAGTGAAACACTTGAAATCTCTTTAGAGATTGGAAAAGACTGACACACACCTGACAATCACTGTAGTCTTACTATTTTCTTGCAAAAAGTTGTTGATGAATATGCTTGGATATGACTAATCTAGAGCTATTGTGTGTTTCGTTTGAGCCTTAAACATACATTAAAAAATTTAGCATGTTTGTATGAAACTTTTCTTTCTTTGATTATTAAAGATTGACTTCATGACACCTTTTATATACATTTTATGAAACAAACCTCAGCTGTTGGTCAAGTCTCACATGATCTGAATGAGACTCTGTCATCAACACAGTTTGATGTTGTTTGTCTGATGTTGTTGTTTGATATCACATTAGACCAATCAAATACAGGTGTTTTAAGCACAAATGTCAGACTTCTGAAAAGTGTGTACATATTTATACACTCAGTATTTGGTTGAGCCTCCTCTTGCATGAATCTCCACTTCAGTATGTCATGGCATACATAGATCATCCTGTGGCACTGTGTAGGTGGAATAGAAGCCCAGATTGCTTTCATAGCTGCCTTCAGTTTCATCTGCCTTGTTGGGTCTGGTGTCTCTCATTGTTCTCTTAGGAACACCTCATAGATCTTCTATGGAGTTCAGGTCAGAAGAGTTTGCTGGTCAATCAAGAATAGGAATGGTCACTGAACCAGTTTTTAGTAACTGTGGAAGTGTGGGCAGGTGCCAAGTCTTGCTGGAAAATAAAATCAGCATCTTCATACAGCTTGTAATCAGAGGTGAGCATGAGTGCTCCAGAATTTCCTGGTAGACGACAACATTGACAGTAGACTTCAGAAAGCATTATGGACCAATACCAGATGATATGGCACCAAAAACCATCACTGACTGTGGACTTCAAGCAACATGGATTCTGTGCCTTGCCACTGTTCTTTCAGACCCTGCGACATTAATTTTCAAATGAAATGCAGAATTTACTTTAATTTAGAAAAAGAACAGTGGACCATTTTGTAACAGTCCAGCTCCTTTGCCTATGTAAGATCCTTCTGATGTCGTCACTGGTTTAGTAGTGGCTTGACACAGGGAATGTGACACTTGTAGCCCATGTCTAGTATGTGTCTGTGTGTGCTGGCTCTTCTGGAATGGATTTCTCTTGACAATCCTCTTAAGGCTGCAGTTCTTCCTGCTGCTGTTGCACCTTTTCTCAACACACTTCTTTTTCTACTCAATCTACTGTTAACATGCTAGGATACAGACCAGCTTCTGCAGCAATGACCTTTTGTGACATAACCTCCCTGTGAAGGGTGTCGATGACTGTCTCCTGGATGTTTGTCAAGTCAGCTTTCTTCCCAATGATTGTGTAACCTACTGACCCAGAGTGAGAGACTGTTTAATGCAGGGGTGCCCAAAGTCGGTCCTCGAGGGCCGGCATCCTGCATGTTTTAGTTCTCTCCCTGGTTTAACGCACCTGGATCAAATGATGGCTCATTAGAAGGCCTAAGAAGA
>CAEFZX010013954.1:0-10200 GCA_903066825.1 Alfaro cultratus | reverse complement strand
ATCCAGGTGCGTTAAACCAGGGAGAGAACTAAAACATGCAGGATGCCGGCCCTCGAGGACCGACTTTGGGCACCCCTGTTCTAGCGCTTTATCATTAGGTAAAGTAAAGTTTATGATTAGTTTAGGGTTAACCCTGTGGCGTATGAATCCTCCTGCAGGGCACGGCGTATTGCTCCACTCTGAACAAGAGGCGGCCAATCTTTCTGAACATTTATCTAAACAACCATAATCATCCATGAAATTATTTGTTTGTTTTTCAACTCATCTGCAGTTGTTACTTGTATGCACTTGTTGTAATTTTCTCCTTCCACATGGAAACAGTCGCTGCTGGGACTTGTTTTTGTCTGAGAACTTGCAACCAAACAAAATAAAACCTTAGCTGTAGTGAGGATCAGTGATAAACCAGCTGTGGATGCATTTAAACAAAATGAATGTCAAACATTTGAAAATCTACTTTGTGAACAAGCATGTGTGTTACTGGGATGGAAACTCTTTCATCTTATAGAAAGGTTCCTGTTGCTTAATTAGATGGCAGAACTCCAGAGTCCATGGGAAACACACACACACACACACACACACACACCTGCTCAGGTGTTTCCCGGAGGTTCATCGAACTTTCAGTCTGTGCTGGTGAGTCTTTGGGTGCAACATTTCTGACTCTTCAAGAAACTTTCCTTAGAAAACCATCCTATCAAATCCATGTTTGCTCTTTTTCTCCTGTTTAGTACAAACTGCTGTTTCCTGCCAACAGCCATCATGATCTACAATAACACTGAACAATCTGTGTCAATATGAGTTGCAACAACTTTTAATTTCCCTTTGGGATCAATAAAGTATTTTTGAAGTTGAACTGAAGTACTTCTTTCCCAATCTTAAAGAGTTATTGACTTAAAACAAGCTCCTATAACTTGCTGAAAAGTTACTTCTAAGTTAATTTTGTTTTATTTCAAGAGTACAAGATATCTGAACTAAATCTAGAACTAAAATACTTGGTAATATTTAGTGTTTTGCAGTGTATTAAAGAGAAAACATCAAGTAACTTTTGTAAAACCTCTTGCTGTTGTGTGAGAAAGCTGAATGTTTACAGCTATTGCTCATCAGTACTTTGTCAGAGAGCGATGTCAGCCGATTCTACCTAAATGAGTCACACCAACTCCTGGCTTTTCCTGCAGCAGCAGCAGCAGGAGGACAAACGTCTCCGTGGGACAGTGAGGGACAGAGGCAGGTTATCTACAGTCTCGTTCTAATCCTGTGTTTCCTAAACAACCCCCTGCTGTGGCTCTCCGGTTCAGGCTGTCGGTGAGTGACAACAGAAAACAGAAACGGCGAATATTTTCTATCTCCTGGTGTGAACAGCGATAGCGAAGCACCATCCATCCATTATCTTCAGTTTATCAGAGATCACAGGAGTAAAAGGTTCAGCAAGGAACGCCAGGCATGCTGGGATACCAAAACACACTCTGGTCTGCCAAGGACTCGTCTTCGAGTTCGAAGGAGACGGTTTGGGGGGCGAATGTCTAAGTTTGGCAGTAACTAGTTACATTTACTTGAGTAACGTTTTTGGAAAATTGTCCTTTTAGGATTTTTTGACTTTTTTTTTTTACTACGCTGCACTTTCTACTTTTACTTGGAAAATTTTTCTACCTACTGAATGAAAAACAAACATGTTTTAAGCAAAAATTCACCAGACACACCTGCAGTTTTTATTAAAGTTTCATAAGTTTTAAATTGAAAGAAACTGATTTGGAAAAATTTTCTTTCGACTGATTTTTTTTTTTCTTTTGCCACTTCTGCAAAAGATTTCAAGATGTTGAACATTTTAAAGGTTTCGCAGCTTGTTTTGAACGTTAACCTGGATGTTGAAACGCTTTACTCAGATAATAAACTTCCACCTCTTATCATCCGACCAAAGTTCCACGTTTGAGTCATAACTGAGGAAGCAAAAACCCAGGAAGAGAAATGCCTGGTTTAAAGTCAGACTCAGAAAGTTCTGGACACAATAACCGAGAAAAATACAAAAACTAGGAAGTAAGTAACTTTTAAACAAATACAAAATCTACCAAACTGCTCAACGGTGCATCAGGACCGTTGTGAACACATTTCTGCCAAAACACTCAGAAATGTTGAAGTTAACCTCAAAAACTTTCTAGAAAAAAGCAAAGACATTTCTGAGTTTCAAAAGTTGAAAACTTGCAAGAAATAAAATCAGAAATATTGAGATCAATTTCAGAAATTTTCTAGAAAAAAAAGGAAAATTTTTGAGATTGAAAGGTCTAGAAAATTGTAGGTAAAACTCAGAAATATTGAGATTAATCCCTGGATTTTTCTGGAAAAACTTGGAAATTTACAAGTTTGAATAGTTTAGAGTCTGGTAGAAAAAAAGTCAGGAATTTTTAGAATAACCTCAGAAATATTCTAGAAAAAAAATATTTTTCTCAGTTTCAAAGACTTTCATCTTTGATTTTTCAAAATAAGACATTTTCTTTTTTCCTAGAAAATTTCTGAGATAAATCTACACATTTCTGACTTTTATAGCAAATGTTTGACTTTTCAAGCTCACAAATTTCTTTGTTTTTTTTTCTAGATTTCTGAGATTAATCCCAGAGTTGTTTTCTACCAAATTTCAACTTTTCAAACTCAGAAATTTCCTTGTTTTTTCTAGACAATTTCTGAGGTTTTTTTTGCGGAAATTAACTTTGTTAACTCATGTTTGGTGTCTTTAGAAGAACTTTTCTTTTTGTTTCACTAGTTGCATCATGCTTGGTGTCTTTGGATGAGCTTTATTTTTCTTTTTTCATTAGTTGCATCATGTTTGGTGTCTTTGGAGGAGCTTTATTTTTCTTTTTTCAGTAGGTGCATCATGTTTGGTGTCTTTGGAGGAGCTTTATTTTTCTTTTTTCATTAGTTGCATCATGTTTGGTGTCTTTGGATGTATCTGAATGAACTCCAGTTCTGATTGTTCCCCTCTTTAACCACTGGGGACAGGCTGCAGAGGCTCAGAGGAGGGAGGACTTCCACTGGTTCAGTTGGACTCGGTGCCACCAGGAGAGCGCACACACTGTCCAGGATTTCCCTCAGCTCTCATTTTTCTGTCCTTTCTGGAGTTAGAAACCCTCCACGGCTTCCTCCCTGCAGATGCCTCAGCTTTGCTCCAGCTAACCGCGGCTCTCACACCCCCAGCCGGACCTTCTTCCTCCCGGATCGAGCGCGCAGGTGGACCGGGATGATGGGCGCAGCCGGGTTGTTGGCGCTGCTCCTCGGCTGCTGGTGCCTCGTTGCGGCCCAGGAGCTTCCGGCCACCGGGCTGAACGGCTACAGCCTCCACCCGCCTTACTTCAACCTGGCGGAGGGCACGAAGATCACCGCCACGGCGACCTGCGGGGAGGACGAGGCCGGCCGGAGCCTGCAGGACCTTTACTGCAAGCTGGTCGGAGGCCCGGTGTCCGGAGACCCGAGCCAGACCATCCAGGTGAGTCCAGAACTTCACTAACTTCCGGTCCGGACTGGAGGCCGACTGAGCAGGAATGACTTTAAAACTGACCTGAGAACCGCAATTACTGTCACTTTTCTCTGATGTTTTTACTTTTAGCTTCTGCATTTCTAACTTTATTTATTCACACAAGCTCCTCTGTGAATATATATTGGAAATAAATTGATTAATCACATGATAAATTCAAAGCTCAACATTTTCCATCAGCATGATTGATAGTTTTTCTCTTTTTCTCTTCTCTACCAATAACTGGATATAAAACTCTTCAGTTTGGTGTTTTGGTCTTTTTATGAAGATCTAATTCACTTTGTTTTGTTTATTTATATTTTATACTTAAAATGTCTTCCAGTTCTAGGGTTTATTGATCTTTGAGATTGTTTTCTTCCTTTATTTTTTGCCATTATTTGAAAATGGCAAAACTACAATATTATCGTTTATCACAATAACTTCTGGGACAATTTATCGTGACAGAGCTAAAGTTAAACCTAAAATATCTCTTTAATAGAGGAATATATCACAAACCTTTTGCACTGTTGTATTTTGTCTTTAACAAATGTTTCAAAAACTATAAAATTAAAGTGTTTCACAATGTAATTTAATTTTACCACAGAAAAAAAACTGATATCAGTTTTCCAATACGTCTATATAGCAGAAGTAATAATAGGATGTGCCAATATTGATCATTTTGAATAATTTTTAAAGATGCTTTGGTTAAAAAAATGTTTCATGTTTAATAACTTTAGTTTTTAGTTGAATTTTTAAAAATGGAAACTTTAGAGGAAAGGTTTTTGTTTAACACCAATGTCATAAGGAATGTATTTAAGTCAAAACATGATTCATTTCTAGCACAAAATTATTGCATTTTCAACCAGATCCAACAAAAAGTCAACAATTTAAAGTTGAATTTCGATTTATTTTCAATCAGTTGGGTCCTCTGAGTCTAATTAGGTCGTTAGATTCAGAAAATCTGTGTCTGATAAGTTTAACTGTCAAGCACAGACAAAAGAAAGAGAATAAAATTTTTGTTTATTACTTACCAGAAATCAATTGTTTTATTTTCTTGGCAGTAACTGGTGAAAAAGACACATTTTTGCATCAGATTTAAGTGTAATAAAGGTGAGCTGTAAAACCCCAGGATGGAAAATGTTTTTACGTCATTAGAAAAATCTAATTCACCTTAATAGAGTTGGAGAGAAACTATTTACATTTACTTGAGTAACTTTTTATTTAAATCTACTTTTAGGTGTATATTTATACTCTGCATTTTTACTCTTGTTTGAGTGAAATTTCTGGATTTTCTACCCACTGAATGAAAAACAAACATGTTTTAACCAAAAATCCACCAGATACAAACACAAACCTGCAGTTTTCATTAAAGTTTTATAAGTTTTTTTTACTGGAAGAAACTGATTTGGAAACATTTTGAATATTTTGTTTTTGTTACTCATATGAATTATTTTACTTTCATTCTTTAAAATACCAAAATTTCCACTTAACTTTACATTTTGAACCTCTGATGTAATTTTTTAAGTTACTCAGTACTTGAATAGACTTTTTGCTAAATACTTTTTTACTCGTACTTGAGTCATTTCCTGTGGTGCTGCTTTTTACTTTTACTTGAGTAAAAAAGTGTTGATAGTTTTACTCTTCCTTGAGAACTCACCTCTGCCTGCATCTATTTTCTGCTGTATCTTTTAGCTACAAATCATTTTAATATCACTGATTTTAACCTCCAGCTGCTCTGCCAAGTCATCATTTCATGCATCGCTGAGTTTGTAGGTCTTGGCAAAGTTTAACGGGTCAGTTATATAAGAACAGCCACTTTCACCTGGCCTGTTTCTGTTCCATCTTTCTGATTTCTGGGTGAGTTTTGGGCTCTTTTTAGCGTCTGTTAACACATGAAAAGCGAGTTAGCTCTCGTGGGAGAGCTAATAAAAACGTCTCTCTCCATCTCTGGGTTTTTCTCCCACCTGTTCCACACATTCCTCCCAGCGACTGACCCGTATCCTCCAATCAGACGGGCTTTACGCTCCCTGTTACCGGCAGGTTTTCAAGTCCTGAGGGCACCAAAAAAAAACTCTGAATATTCAGCTTAAGTTTGGAGTTGGCTCCAGGAGGCGCACGAATGAAAATGTGCTGCTGAACTGAGATTTTTCTGCTAGATTAGGATTAATCTGCAGAGGTTGGGGAATCTTGTAGGAACTTGTTTTAAGCCTCAGGGGACATTTATTTCCAAAGTGCTCAAGCTGTTTATAGAAACTTTGAAATTTGTGCCTGTGACTTAAATAAAGTCAAACAAGTTACTGAATTAGCAGAATAGTTGAAAAGTGTGAATGTAGGATGAGCCAGATGACAGTAACTCACAGGAATAATCTCTTATTTAAAGGTTTTTACCTAATCTTTCTCTGATCTTTTGTTTGCATTTCAACAGTTTGCCAAATCAGATTTGATTCTTTTGATTTGAGTAAGAAATACAAAAAATGCTAAACATTTAGTGAATTTCTTCAAAATAAAAGTTTACCTGCTCCCTTGAAAACGTGAATAAAGTTAACGAGACAATTGTTTTGGTTTTAGTTCAGAAATTAAAGTTCATCCAGCTGATTTAACAACAAGAAACAAGTTGTGTGAATATTGTTTTTTAAGTTCTTATTGCTCATTAATCTTCAGTTATGAGTTGTTATAACTTAATACTGTAATTTAAGCCAAATAGTTATTTCACATTATTCAAAAAAAATAATTCTAATTGCTTATTTTAAATTGCAAGAATCTAAATTCTTGATTCAATTTGTGTGAATAAAATATCTGACACACAGGAGGATACAAAAACAAGCCGCTAAGCATCCTGGGAAATAATTCCCACTCCCACCTTTTTCTTCTTTTTGTTTTTTAAGTGCAAACTTAAAAACTCTCATTTATTCTCTTGGGGTTTTTAACACAACTTACTACTGAAAATTAAGTTAAAAATCTAAAACTTGCAAGATTTCTTTAGACTTAAAGAGTAGAAGTTCAAAGATGCGACTCAAATGTTTTACAGTGTAAGACCGACTCGCCAGGAATTTCATTGAGAAAACGATGAAACAGCAGAAAATGACCTTTAACCTGACTGACCTGCAGTGACGTCATTTTCTTTACTCCAGTTTCTTCAGGCTCAGACTCGTCATCCCTAAATTTCCCGCCAGGCTAATCACTACAATAACTGATGGATTAGTAAATAATCAGCAGGATTATGGAGAAAAATAGACAAACTGTTTGAAGTAAAGGCTTTGACCAAGTGTATAAAATGGTTTTCTACATTTAGTCTTGAAAGGAAAACATTAAAGGTTCATTGTTAAAGCTAAATTTCTTTGGTTCGGCACAGAAATGAATAGAATAGGTGGAGTCATGTCTGAAGCACGAATTAAAGTCTCGACTTTGACTAACAGCTGTGAAGATTTGATTTTTCCAACATGTATAAAGATCATTTTTGCCTTTACTGGTGCTTGAAGAAGAACACATGCACTTCAGTTTGATTTTGTATCCTTGAAATAAACTTCTCATGATTTGAAATCCTCCTTAAGTTTTATCCAGAGGGTTTTATGTTTTAACTAGACCCTTCAGAGGGTCACAAAATTTGGCCGGATGATAAATTGTCTCAGAAATTATTGCAATAAATGTTAATATTGTTGTTTTGAGTCTTCAAGTAAAATATTGATAATGACATAATAATATAAGTTTGCCGACTCAAAGCCTAATAAACTTTAATTTTGTCCAGAAAAATTTAAGTTTTTCTGTACTAAAAAAACTCACAGGAACTGGAAGACATTTAAATATTCAAAATAAAGCACAGCAACCAAAAGTAATAAATAAAACTACACAGACGAAACCATAAATAAAATGGATTTTGAAGTCTATGACAAAATGACCCATCAAAATGTTAATAATCAATCAATTAAATGACCGAGCTCATTTTAATTTATAACAGGTTTGTTTGATTTGGCCAATAATCTTTTTTTTCCAGTGTGTAAATTTTCCCCATTGGAATCAAATCCGTTGTATGTCAAACATTTCCAACATGAGATTTAGATGTGATTTCAGGTTATGAATGATTCTAGTTCAGTGAATAATTTATTGGACGGTTTGCTGAAACCTTTGGAAACTGAATCACAAGGAAGATGTGAATGATACCAAGTTTTACGTGGCTCCTCTACAGACTAACTTCCTAATTACCCTCCATGTCGGCCATCTTAGGGGCAGTACTGTGACATCTGCAGCCAGGAGGACAGCGACCGAGCCCATCCCATCACCAACGCCATCGATGGGACGGAGAGATGGTGGCAGAGCCCCCCTCTTTCCCGCAGCACCGAATACAACGAGGTCAACGTTACGCTGGATCTGGGACAGGTAGGATTCACGAAAACCTCCTAGAAACACGAGATGTTTGGATTCTGGTCGTCATCAGAGCATCCCTGTCCTTCACCTGTTTTTCTTTTGATGTCTTTCTTCGGGTCAGGCTTGGTTTCTGACTTTAAGTGGCCATTTGAAAACATGTAGACTAATCACTGGGAAAGGACAGCATCTTTGTAATCCATTGCAAAATATTCAACAAGAAAACAGTATGTGAACCGTCTTGTTACTCACCAAGAACGGATTTGATTGTTCAGAGTTTATCTTCCTGACGGCTTTATCATCTGTGCTGCAACTGGGCTGAATGAAATGAGTCAAAGAAACGCTCTCCCACACTTTCATAGCATGTATTTTCACTTTTTAGCACTCGTCCTGTTCTCCTCTCCAACCTTTTCTTTGTTGGGTTTTGGAGTATTCCTCTTGGATCTCTTTATGCTCCTGAATGCAGCTCTTTTGTTCCTGCCAGTCGAGCTCGAGTGCCTTCCACATGTGTGTAAATCTGTGATCTTGTGTCTTCAGTAAGTGTGATTTGTGTGATTGTATCACAGTGCTGTGCACAGACATGCTTGAAAGACCATGGGAATGAACAGCGTCGATATTTCCAGGGAACTTTGAACCTAATGAGGCTGATTTTGTCCCAGAGGAACCTGAATTCAGCCCGTCTCATTATTCATTGCTTAAAACGCAAAGGAGAAACTTAAACTGGTACCATTTGTGTTTCTGCTCTGTCTGGTCACCAAATAATAATTAAACATGAATCAATCGAGCTGGGAATGTTTTGGTGTTGAACTATGAATATGAATAGATTGAGTTTTATTCTGTTTGAACTGAATTTCTATTAACCTGAGAGGTTCACCATAATTTGTTACACTTTACTACTACTCCTCTGGTGAACGCCACGTGGGCCGGAGAACAATCCAAAAACAGGAAATGACCCAGAGCGCAGGGCATTCTGGGTAAATACTACCAAAACAAACATGCTAGCCTAGCGCTAGCTGGAGAAATGAATCGTGGTCTTTCAGTAAAGACAAAAGAGAAATCATTAAATCTGACACCCCTCCATTTTTGTTTACATTTCGTGAAGAAGGAAGTTGCGCTCAGTGTCTTCTTCAGAGGTTTTTGTGTTGTTTTATTCAGTTGTTCTTGTTGCAGCGCCCCCACAGGTGAGGAGGGGAACAGGCTGCTCAAAGGGTTTGATTGGTTTGACGCAAAATTGGAACAAATGTTGAAATTTTGGTCCCAAATTAAACCCAATCTACCAGACTATCAGGTGTGAAAACACTCTCAGGTATGTTTTTGGTCTGTTGGACGAAGCATTGCTAAGTAAAGTTTTTAAAACCCAACCTTAGAAGTTTGAGCTCTTCTAAACCGGCTTGTTGCGGCTGATTTAAATGGTGGTACATCAGAACGGAGCCGCAAGAGCAGCTTAACTGAGACAACAGGCGCAGAGGAGGGAGCCTCTGCAGTTACCCGGTTACGGTTTTATCCTGAAAGAATGTAGGTGGGTAAAGGCCGCGGTTTGAGTTTGTGTCAGTGACACGGTGCAGACGACCCGCCTCCAACTAAATGAAAGAGAAAGAGGGAGACGTTGGAATTTAAATGAACCTGTCCCAACCTGCAGAGAGGACGGTTTGCCCCCTGGTCTCACCCCCCACCCTGCACCTTCAGAACGGTCAGATTCACAGATGGAGCTGCAGAAATGTCAAATTCAACAAATTTCCTCTTCTGCTTTTTAGTTACGTTTCCACTGGAGTTTCATTGAGTTTTAGCAGAGATGGGTGGAGCAGCCAAAAATTGCACTCAAGCAAGAGTAGCACCATTTCCTGTTTCCACTCAAGTAAAAAGTAGCTGTCCAAGAAATTACTCAAGTAAGAGTAGAAAATGTTTGGTAAAAGTACAGGGTAATTGATCAAAATTAAAAAATGACACCAAAATATAAAGTCAATTTTGGTATTTTAAGGACAAAAAAGACAATAATTGATACAAGTGAGAAATCAGTTTCTTTAAATAAAAGTCTTTAACTGCAGGTGTGAGTCTTTATCAGGTGGATTTTTGATTAAAACATGAAAGTCCAGGAATTACCGTATTTTCCGGACTATAAGTCGCAGTTTTTTTCATAGTTTGGCTGGGGGTGCGACTTATACTCCGGAGCGACTTATGTGTGGAAATTTACACATTATTATATCATATCACATGTTATTTTCACACTAAACCGCAAGAGGGCGCTCTAGGCCTGTTATTCTACCTTCAGAGAGGTAGAAGAAGTTAGCCGAGCTGTTTAAAAACGACACAGGATGAAGATTTCATTGCGTTTAGTGATTTGGAGT
>CAEFZX010013953.1:0-27679 GCA_903066825.1 Alfaro cultratus | reverse complement strand
AGTTTTTGAATATGCTAAAGCCCCCAAAATGGCACCCAAAGAGGGTGGAAGAATAATAATAATAATAATAATAATAAAACAGTACAGATACAATAGGCCTTCGCAGCGCTTAGCTGCTCGGGCCTAATAAAACAGTACAAAAACAATAGGCCTTCGCAGCGCTTTGCTGCTCGGGCCTAAATATTCAGAAACCCAAAGATCTCAAAACGGCATAAACTGGAGTTATTTTAAAAAGCTGCTTTAGATTACTTTCACCATTTAGATCAGCAAAGACAATTTATGATGCACACAAGATGCCTCATAAATTGCATCTGCATAAATTGCAGATAAATTGCATAAATTACACTGTTAAAGGTAGCTATGCAACAATTATTCAATCACTTTACTATGCAAGCAGAAAGACTTTTTAGTAGTTGTTTAAAGAGGTCTTTAATTTTCTTTGGACCAGCTGTTTTTTTTCCCCTCATTTTCTGTCTGATGTCTGAAAACCACAATCTGAGATTTAGACTCATCAAGATCATAAAGGTGGACAGGATGAGGACAAAAAGAACTGTTCATCTTAAATTAGAGCCATTTCATCTGAGCAAATAAAAAAGGCAGTCAAAGTTTATTTGTGGTGTTGTACAGGACTTGCTTGCCACTCCATCTTGTGTGAAATGACTGCTTCTGTCAGTTTTACAGGCAGGTTGAAATAAAGCAATGAGCAATATTAATGCTAATGTGTCCCTGGCCTATACTTCCTCATGCCATTGGCCTAAAAGATTGATATAGCTATTAATATGTGTCGTATTTCTAAAAAAAAGAGCTTCAGTGCATTCCCACTCGGCTAAAAAGCCCCAACACTGTCGCTTCTCAAAATCTAAAACTATTATTTAAAGCTGTAAGTCAGATCTAGCCCTAAAAAGCTTCGCCTAAAAGATTCCCACTGCCGCCGAATTCAGCATTCAGCAGCTTTTGTCAAGTTATCTTCAACAGCTTTGAAGACAGGATTTCAGTACAGAAAAAAGAAAAAAATTATTTGTAGTGTGCAATATTCATATCTAAGCTCTGCAACCATTCATAATATTTTACATTATAGTATATACTCTACAGGTTCACATGCTTAAGAAAAAGCAAATATGACGGAAGTTACTTCAGGTCAAAGATCATGTACTCCCTGAATATTTCACCCACTCTATACTTCCCCTGAATCACACTTTCCTGGTGGAAGAGTGGAAATCTTTTAAATAATTAAATGGCATGTTCCGTTTCATTCCCTCTTTTGCTTCCCCCCCATGTGTCAATCACACCAGTGTGTGGTGGTGTTCAAATATAGCTATAGACTACAAGCTGTCACCCTGCTCTCATCAATCACTTCACACACACAGCCAGTCGTTTCTTCTTCTTTTTTTCTTTTTTTTTTAAATACGTCACCTCCCAGTGATGGCCAGCAGGGCTCCTTTCTCACCTGTCACAATCTGCCTGTCTGTTCCAGGGTAGATGGAGAGCTGAGTAATGGGACAAGGGTGAGGGATTAATGGCAGCATCTCATCGCCTACTGGAAACCAACTAATCTGACTAGATGGCGTGTCGTCTCTTCCTCACAGTGGGACATGAGTGGATTTCAGCTCGGCGTGGCTGCTAACACTTCACTCAGATTATCTGTGGCTTCAAAAGCGTTTGGGATGAATTCACAAGGACCCCTGCAAAGCAGTTTATTGTTCAAAGTAAGGGATTTCTCATGGTCTGACCTTCCATCAGATCAATTGTTCTTCAGGCAAACGGCACTGATGCATATAAGACCCTGAAGCTTCCTGATGAGATCAATACCAGCAGTAAAGCGTAATTATCTCCAGTATCCAACTGATCCTGCTATTGGTTCAGAAATGATGTGGTTTAAAACTAATGTAGCTGCAAAAGCCTTACTTACATGTGCTTTATAGTGTGTGTAGCTGTTCATGTTCATGATATAGAGTCAATAAAGATATAGTTATGAGTTTCAAGAACGTATTTCTGTTAATTTGAATAAATCTGGATTGCAGCTAGGATCAATCCAAACTTCAATTTCTTAGAAAATGTTGTTAAAACAGAAGAATGTTTGTCAAGTCACTGTCTACCCTGTTGGAGGGAAGACTGCTGACTTGACTAGCCTCCACACAGAGGGTAAAGCACAAAAAGTTATTACTGAATAAGCAACTTGTTTATAGAATATTATTTTTATTTCAATTGGAAGTTGAGTGTAAGGAAAAAGTGCAGTATAAAGAGTTCAATGTTTTTGTGTCATTTTCTGGAAGTGTTAAAGAGCCACCGATTGGCCCGGCATACCTACTATATCATTTTCTGCAGAGCTGCAACCTGTCATGTGACTTTTTTCTTAATCGTTTACAAAAATACACTGTACTTGTCTAAGTGTGTACAGGTCCTATTTTTCAATTAAACGAAATGTGGACATTGATGATTCTAAATCTTATAAAAATGTCAAAATCCTACCAAACTGAATTCATACCAACCACAAAATCTGGAACTCAGAAGCACATAATTGCAGCACCTGGACAGTTTCTGGTGACCACATGACAGAAACATGAGGGGCTGGCTGAGCAAAAATTACACCCTGCTGTCTCTGCAACATAAAAAATGACTTGGCTATAAGCCACACCAAATGTAATGCATTGGAAACCCAATCGGAATCATTTTCAACATAATATATTATACCGTTTCACTCAGAAGCAGAAGAGAAAGAGCCAGAGGGGCTTGAGGAGAAATGTTAAAGAAAATGCCCCTGATGCAGAAAAGGCAGAGATAATAAAGTTCATAACATTCACCGCTAAGGATTTCAGACAGTCAACAGTTGTGAAGAAGCAGGGCTTTTTTGAGCTGTGGGATGCTCAGGATGCAGTGACCCCCTCTGCATCCTGAGAGGGGGTCAGGATGCAGAGGGATATCTCTGGTATCGCAGAGAGATACCAGAGATATCTGGTATCTCTACCAGATATTATAAGGAGGGTTTGGTTGGTTTCTGAAAAAAAAAAAAAAAAAAAAAGCAACACTGCTTGGGATTTATATTCTAAGAAGGAAAGATTTAAAATCCATTAAGTCCTGGAGATAAAGTGCAGCAATAACAGAACATGACCAGTGTCGCTGCATGATAATATATCTAGGAGGGTGTATTTTAAGGAAAGAGTAAAGGTTTGAAAAATTTCTTTTTAACCATGATAATTATATTTAAGTTCAGTTTCTCAGTTTTGCTTCATCATGCAGACATGCAGACTGACAGACCTCGACTGCCTCTGAAGTGACACCATCATCTCTAATCCTTGTGGCTCTTGGACACATTTTTTTGACATTTTAATTTAACGGAGATACAGATGTGGTGCTGAGGTATTTCCATGAGCTGAGATGAGCAGCTTTAGGCTTTGATTCATACCGACTGGCAGATTGAATCAATGAATAAATGAATGCAATTATGGAGTGGATAAAAATGATTGCTGTAGAAGTGCCACCTCCTTTTTAATTTGAAACTAGTGAACTCTAGCAGTTCACATAGAAATAACACCCATTTTCTGTTGATTTATCTCAGTAAACATTTTGGTAATTTTTGTCATTACAGGTTTCATATTCTGCTTAACAGAACAAGATTCATCATGAAATAGATCATTAAATTCAAGTGTGCATTATAGTACATTTAGACTGGTTGAGAAGATAGTTTTCAAATAGGAAAGTCTAGTTTCCATGGTTACTGCCATTATAAGGCAGAAAACAATTAAACTTTTACAAAACAATTAGTCAGGGCAAGTGCACTTTAATTCAATATTTACCAGAGTAATGCAACTAAAAAAATAATTACTTTTGTAGTTTTATTTTAAGAGAAATGTCCAATTTTTTTTTTATATTTTTCATTGTTTTCACGCTAAGATAATATGAACAGAAATGTAGAACTGTCAACCTTATTTCTAGTTGTACTTTCAAGGTTGAAGGAAACATTTTTTGTATCTGAATTCAAAACATAAATTCAGATACAAAGGGAAGGTCATCCTTTGTACAATCCATTTAATAAAGATTAAAAAGCTCGTAGTCTACCAGACTGCACTGACCAAACAAAAAACAAGAATCTCTGCTGGCTTTGAATGTGGAAGCTTGCTGGTTCAAATGATTCTTTTATAGTCTTCCCTCCATCTGCGGAAACAGGAGCTGCTGTTTTTTTATGTGAGGTACATAAGATACCTGGCAGGTAGGAAGCTGAAAATGTTCATAAATTCATGCAAAGGAAGCAAAGGGTGAGTACGATACAGTGAAACGTGTCCTGCTGTTTTCTTCGTCTGTTTGGGAAAACACAACAACAAAAAGGTAGAACAATGATTAGTAAAAGTTTATGTTTGGAATTTTTCAGATTTTACAGGACCATGCAGTTTGGCCCGAAGCCTGAAAACGCTGTTTTAAAGCTTTCTTTAACATTAAGCTTTAACTCTAAATGCTGCATTAAGAGATTGCATTTACGAAGAAACCCTGGATCCAAGTAAATTACAGTCTGCTGTCTGTTTATCCAACGACTCCACCTAAGTCGAATAGAGGACTTAGTGTTTTCACACCTAGTAGTCTAGTAGACTCGGTTAGATTGGAGACCAAAATTGCAACGTTTGTTAAATTTTCAGTTGATGTGATTTGCTTTCACACTGCACTGTGTCAAAAGAACCAAACCCGTTTAAAAACCTGTTCCCAGTGGCGCTGCATCAAGAACCACTGAAGGAAAAGACACAAAACCTCTGAAGAAGACACAGAGATCAACCTTCCACTAAACTAGAGTGTAGTGAAGTCAGATTTAAGAAGTTGTAGGATTTCTCTTTTGTCAAAAGAGTCCCACTAGCTCTAGATACACTTTTATTTTGGCTATATTTACCCAGAATGCTCTGCACTTTGGTACGCTTCTTGTTTTTGGAGCAGGATTTTCTTTGTTTTTGGCTGAACTGCTAATCTCATCAAGCTTCCCGGCTGTCAGCCATATTTGTTTTTGGTGCCATCTTGGAACTCTGGACACTACAGTCACTCATGGCTCGTTAACAAAACTAAGAACCAGTTCTATTAATTCATATTGCAGCAAATAATTATTGAAACATTTTTTTTTTTTTAAATCAAAATAGTATTTTTATTTTCCCGTCTGCTCTAGACTGCTATTTGAATACCTCGCAACCATTGCTCTTTCTTAGTTTTCAGAGCTAATTTGCGTCATTTTCAATTTTTCAAAACAATGGGTACAAAACATTATTCTTAACTGTGACATACCTGAATAGTTTTTGTCAGATTTCGTTTTATTCTTAATTTTCTTGTAGTTTGCTGGCTGTTATTGTTCTATTCAATGTTACTTAGTAGTTTAGTTGAATGCTATTAGCATACTTAGGACGTTTATTGACTAAAGTATCAACTGAAAGTTTCAGTATTTTGTTAATATTTCTAGTACTCTGGAGAGAAGTTGTTCATGTTTATAGTGTGTATGTGTGTAAGGACTGCTGTTTGAAAACTGAGAAGACAGTTTTTTAGAAAAGAGCATTTTAAATCTACTTCTCTATTGATTTATTTTTTTAATTTGAACTTTCAAGACTTGTAGGTTTTGCATCTGTAAGATTGTATGAAGTTTTATATCCAATAAATAATTCTCTTATTGTAAATCTTCTGGACATTTTGGTGAAGTATGGGAAATATTTGCCATATTTTCTCCTTTCTAAAATATTATTCATAAAGATTAAGTAAAACAGTTTTAATAGAAATCTTGATTTCTCTCCTTAACCATGTGATATTTTTCCTCACAATGTAAGAAATGGTGAGGACACAATTGGTTTATTTTGAAGGATGATTATAAAAAGATTATATGTTTTTCTCTTTAAAATAAAGAAAAAATACTTCAGACAATAACCTTAGAATACACTGACCTGACAGCAGCTTGAAAGAGAAAAATTTAATATCTGCTGTGAGGCAAAGCTGTTGATCCATGAAAATGAGACAATAGATATTTCAACACCAGAAATGAACTTGAGATCACAACAAAAATCTTCTGTTTTTCCAGCTAAAATTGAACAAACTACATTTCTGCTTCAGAATAATCAACAAAGACAAGAGAAGGTTTAGAGCTGTGGTGCTTTCTGGCAGGCGGAAAAGAAGCTGGCAACAGGAATGGTAAATCTCTCCTGATGGAGATTGTTGGCCAATTGTTTCAATCATATTAAATGAATAAAATGCCAAGAGTGGGAGGATTCCCTCGCACATTGAGGATTATGTTAAACGCCAACCATTCTGTGAAGTTAGAATTGCCACAACAGTGGCAAAAATAATAATCATCTGCTTGCCAAACCCTCCAATTTGCATCTTAACTGAGATTTGTTTGCGTTTCTTCATAACTCCTTCATCAGCAAGTGGATTACCATGAATATAGGGCCGGCCTGAACAATAAGGGGGCAGAAAACTGGGCGTATTTTTCCTTCAGGTCCAACATGATTAGAATTCAGTGAAACACATTAATACGGTCCCTTTTGATTGCATTAACATTTATTTCAGACTCAGAGGTGAAAAGTAGTATTTCTCTTCTTTAACCCTTTACCCGCACCAAAACGCCCACATGCCGTTTCTCCATTGTATTTCCTGGGGGTGAGATTTAAGGGTTTAAACTCTGCCGGTGTCCATTATGAGGCTTTTATTGGGCAGCCTAGAGGCCCCCCTTTTGATTGACACTGCATTCGACCAATAATGTTATGAAATGGCTTTTTCCAAGCCAATAATATCCAGAGGGTGACTTGAGCTCAATTTGACATGCCTCTATTCTTTCTGGAATATTTCTGACTGGTCAACTTGTAAACTAAATCTAAAGCCACCGATGTGTAGCCAACACGTGTTCTGTCATAAGGATATAAGGAACCTTGGGGTTTGTTTTGACATGAATCCACCAGCTACATGCATAACCACGAGTAATCTGTGCGCCTTTGCTGCAAAATAGCTACAAACTACTTAAAGTTAAAGAAGTTTTGACTGCAAAAATAGAACATTTAACTTGTCATCTTCATAAAGAGACCAAGCTTTTGCATGTACACCAAATTGTTCAACACCTGCAGCTAATTTAATTTGGGTATTCTAACTACATGCTCAGGGAAATGACCTAATTAAATATACAGCAGATATTCTGGACACTTTTAACTCCATAGCAACAGCAAAGCCATACTGTCTTCATATGTACATATTCTTACTGTCAGTATGTACTGTCAGTCACATTCTGTCATGTCTCAACCCTAAAGATGACACATTATGATCAGGAAACTTGTGGTTGTGCTTCAATCTGCAAACATCCATTGTACCAGCATATTTAAAAACAGCTACAAATCAACAGCTACTACCAAAATGAAATACTTTTCCACAAAACCAAACTTGGCTCACTGGTTTCATGACTCTCCGTAACCAGACCTAAACTCAGCAGACTGAATTTGATATCAGGAGGTACAATCCACAACATGAATGTGTAGCTCAAAGAGCAGCAAAAAGATGACACAATCATTTCTGATTTCAAAGGGAATATTAAGGATATTTCTAGTGTCTTCACCTCTAGAAAGATAAATTTCTTTCACCTCTTTTTTTTAAACTTAATTATCTTTTAAATTACTCAAATGAAATTGCTTTCTTCTCCAATGTTTTTATTTCTTTTCATCCCACTCTGTACTGATGCTTTTAACTTTCTTAATCTTTTCAAACCTAAACCTCTTTCTCTACAATTTGGAAATAATTCTTGGTATTCTTCCAGTCTGTACCTGGTGGAAATCAATTATCTATATTCAGTAATCTGCATAATTTGTCTCCACACACTGAAATACTGACACTTGAAGAAAAGGCTGAATTAAAACGCTATGTCAATTAATACATCGAGACAGATCCACACAGTAAGTTTAATAAAGATAAAAGAGCACCAGGGGTTTTGAAAAATCATATTTATGATTGACTGGCATTCAAAATGTTGGAAATCTGTTGTTTTACCAGAGTTTTGTGTTTAATCTTTAGAATAGGGCTTATTTTGTTTTGTTTTATGTCTCAAGAGCCTTGGCTGGACTATCTTGATAAAAACTGCAATGTTGTTCCTTAAGTAATTAATAAACAGATCACAGAGAATTTTAATACTTTTAGCCAATCCATTTATTTTGTTTTTAGGGTGGTGGGTGGCTGTTCGGCCTTTTGACACTACATAAATCTGCATGCATGAACTTGCTTCTTTATTTTACAACACAATTCACTGCCCTTTGCTAATATGCATATGGTAGTTTGCAGTTGAGGACCGGGGCTGCAGAACTCTGCTCCAAATGTTTGGCACTAAAGCTACAGGATACAGGGTTGAGTCTGTAAAGTTGAGGAAAAAGCAATGTGGTTGGTGGTGAACTTTGAGTTGAATCCTGCTCTCATCATCTCACAAAGACGTTTAACATCATTGGCAGATCAAAGAAAGTCAGGTTGGTGCCTGTCACAATCTCTGCACTCTGCACATTGGTGGGATGTGCTAAATAATGTGTCTTAAAGTGAAAGACTGTGCAAGAGGAAAATGAGATTTTCAGTGAATCAGGCGTATGGTAGTAAGTTACCAGAGCAGTATGGATAATATTACAGGATCTGTGAGAAGAAAAGTGCCATGGACAGCTAAAGTGTAATTGGGGAGCCATCATCTGAAGTGAATACAGCTGATATTGCATTTCCATTATGTCAGAACTGTGGGACATCTCCTTCCATTTCTGCCCCTCTTACAGGAGTCTTCACTGAGAAAGCCTCAGCTTCCTGTAAATTCGTGGTCAGAGCCAAGATAATGTCTATGTTGTCTCGTTCGGCAGCATGAAATTGGATAAAGTGATGGGAAATGGAAGAACAGCCACGGCAGAAAACACTGGGAACAGATGTGCCAAATATATAAGAAGACATTTCCTTTAGTTTTTTAATATTCACAGGGACAGGGAGCGTGGGCGGAGGGACACAGCCGCGTGAAAGCTGATTAAATTACTGCCAGCAGTCTGGATGCATTTTGTGTGAGAGCATGTCTCTGTGTCGAGGATCCAGCCACTTACAAATAAGAATAGTGTACTTGAAGTAAGAGCCTCTCTTTAAAGTATCCCATTAAGAGATTTTCAGTCATCCTGTGCAGAACTGCTAAACTAATATTTGTGTCCAGGAAAGCCTTTATGTGCTTTGCACATCAGGAGGTCTGTTGGTGGAATCTCTACAGCGCTTACAGGAATTTAATGAATGGACAAAAAACTACAAACATACAAAAACAGAATGCTTAGCTGTGAGAACGAAGACTTGTACTCCATTTATTCTTGGTAGAGCTTTACAGTTCAGATTTTAATTGAGTGCAACTAAAGAAAGTATTTCATTTAACCCTGCAACCATATTTACAAAGGTCTAAATTGTAGTCAGTACACAGGTAAGCAACTGAAAACACATAACTGCTCAGAAGAGGAAGATGCCAAAAGCTGCATGCTTAATTTTGTATCCGAGATTTAAAACTACTTAGAGCCATGCTTTGTCTTTGATAATACTGGAACTAATGTGGAATCCAGTTGTGTATCCATCTATTTCAAGAGGTGAAACTGCACAAACTAAGGGATAATTTGACAATAAAGATAATACTAAGTTTGGAGTAAAAATGCAAAATCAAGCAGGGTCAGACAAGATGTCAAGAGCAAAAGGGTATATTGATATCTTCAAAAATGAAGACAAGAGCTGAGTAAAAACAGTTCTCAACACTGTACAGCAAAAGCAGCTAAAATGAGGTTCCATGCAGCGTAGCTATGAAGCCAAGCTGAGGAGCTCAGTTTGGGCAAATGATCAAGCTGACACAACCCTTTGGAAGTTTTCCAAACATCTCTTTGGGGTAGAAGCCAATTTGGGGATAGGGTATGTTACCCTGAACTTCGTACTCTACTCACACAAAGAGCAAGCTTTTTAATAGAATGTTTAAAATGTTTATGGTGGTAGGATGGAGTAGTTGAAAGTACTCCTTAGTCCTCATACTTTGTTGTTTTGGCCTTTTCTTCAAAAACCCAGTTGTCTCATTTCATTAGTCAGTCTGTGTCATTTACTGTAAATTACTTCAGCTACCAGGTTCAGATATAGAGCTGTGCAACCAGTCCAGCCTCTACTCTGGCAAAGCACAGATTTTGGAAGGACATACCCAGAGAGATAATTAAATGTAGGAGTTTAAAACTGCTACAGCTGGCCCAATCTGCCCACAGCAGCGTGGAAAAAACTGTATTAAAGCCCATTCCAGCATGTGATTTATAGGGCTCTGCTGCAACCATAGTGGCTGAAAAAGAAGCTCTACATCAGGTACCAAAGAGTAAAACAGTACAAGGATGTCCATCTCCTGGTTGGACGTTTCAAAGCACCACATCAGAGCAAGGTCTTTGTCTGTAAAGCCAGAATACCAGGGAAAATGTTTGCTGTTTTTATCCATTAACACTTGGAGAAAAAAAAGACAATATGCTACCTCTCCTTTTTTCTGTAATCTCCAAATACAACCTAAACAAAACAATGCAGAGGTCGTGTCTCTTTATTTTCCACATTCAGCACAGAAGACGGTGACAAATGTCAAGCTTTCAATCATGGGTACCTTGCCTTCCTACAGCTAAAGGTGCCAGACACATTTTGTTTTTCACATCAAAACATTGATGAAAAGCAGAACTTAAAGAGGTGAATCGCTTTCACCTTCTGCACATCACCTCCCTTACGTAAAGCAGTCACCACGCAACATTACCTTCCTTAAACATGAAGGACATACAGCAGAAGTATTTCAGAAGCCTCCTCATCCTCTGTCACCTACACACAAATATTGATTCTGCTTTTTTCCCCCATGCTTTCTAAACTTGACTTAATGGCCAAGCTCACGCCACTGCAGCAAAAAGTCAGAAGGCTTTGCTCCAAAAAACATGTGCATGCTCAGAGGTGGAGAGAGCAGGTCCATCTGTTCATGTATACGTCCATCTGTTCCACAGATTCACCCTTTCCGTCTACATTACCATCTACACTGTACTACTGCAATGATTAGGTAACTGGCTTTTACAACTCACATTTCTAACTAAATACTGTGGCATTACACTTTTGGTTGAAAAGAAAGAAAAACATTTGTTTTAAAATCCTGAAAGCTCAAGTATTTAATCTGTGGGTACTGATAAAAACCAAAGGACAACTATTACTTTTTTATTTTACTTGCAAAAGCTTGAGCTATGCCAGTTTTGAGGCATTAATCTAAAAAAACAACACTTTTTTTCCATTGAAAACGTCTGAAACGAATACACACGTTGGACCTTACATCGACAACACTTTGGTGCTTTTTTCAGCTTTCTGGCACATTTTCTACAAAATTTTAAAAAATTACATGAAATAGTTTTTGAAAGGTTTAGCTACAATTTTATTTATTAGTTATGGGTTATTACAAAACCCAGGCATTTGAAGTTTAGTGGGGGTTTTTTTCCTTCTCCCCCAAAGCCTTTCTTTAAGAAGCTGTTATATTATTTTGTGCCTCTAGCTAAAATGGGGAGAAACTCCAACATCATATTTCAACAGTATGATCATATTCATATTAGACTATCCAGTACTATGGGGCTTGTTTGTCAGTCTAAAGCACCGTTTGAACTTAATCTTTGAGCATATAAACAGTTTTCAATCAACCAATAAAAACCAAATAATTTTGAGTTGAGTTAAACAAAAAATCCATAAAGAGATAACATTAAGTTAGTGGGCATTCACTGTATTTGCAACATAAAGAATGCTTAACCCTAATCTGTCAAGGATGGGGGAAAAAAGAGAAAAACAGCCTAGAAAAATGGAGATTTCCTTATTAGAACAATATCTACTTTTGCTTTTTGCTGGAGTCTGACCAATTCTGTTTTTAGCCAACTTCATTCTCTGTTTACAGAACAATTAAAAACTAAAACACATAAACATTGCTTAGTCAAAAACTGTATTGACCATAAATTTTTTTTTTTTTTTTAAAAAAAAGCTACCTTTTCCTTGACAGAGTTAGTAGTTGTTTAAGACTCCAGTGGCCTTTATTGAACAAAAGAATTGATAGGAGAGGGAAGGAGAAGACATGAAGCAAATGGTCTGAGACTGAAAATCAAAACCAGAACAACCACATCAAGGACTAGAGCATCTGCACATGATGCACACAGTCTACCCACAGAGCCACCCAGTGCCCACTGGAAGGACTTTTTATTCCAATAGAAACAGGAAAAAAATGCCTTATAGCAAAACAGTAAAGGTCTGACCTTTTTCTTCATTTAATATTATAAAACAAATATATTCCGTTTTAAAAACAGGAACAAGAACAACTTTCGAAAGTAATTTAATCACAGACAAGTGGTTGGAATAAAGTCAAATCTCAGTGTGGTACCAGAAAAGGATCATTATTTATATGGCTAAAAAGAGGAAGAGGTCCAATATAAATTTAATTACTCCCTTTAGAAAACAGCTCATGACTCATTAGTTCTCCTGCCATTTACAGCAGGATCGCTTTCTGCAGTTATATCATGGTTAAATACCATATGGTCGCCATTACTTTATACATGGTACCGGTGCAGCCTTTCCAGGGTAAGTAACATATCTGCCCTCCACTGAGCCTTTATCAACACCAGCAGGTGCCACCAGGTTCCCTCCAACCTGAATTCATTACATTTCTGCAAAGTATGAGCAAAGCAAGAAAAATGGCTGCTGGTAACATTTAACAATATCTGTTTCTACAGGAGGGAATAATAGCTAAATAAATATAAAAATAAAAACATAACCTGCCAGCTACAGGCTGCCATTGACACATAGATTGTTGCCTCCTGTATGTGGGAGCAGAACAAGCTCAGTGTGAGGAATAATGATCTTTACTGGAGAAGAGAAATGATTAATGATCCTCCCACCATTGACACAGACACTGTATGGAGCACAAATTTGGTTGCCTGCTCACATTAGGAATAAAATTTAAGAGCCACAAGCAGCTGTGTGGGCTGTGGGTTATGCGGGAATGTTAAGCGCTGCATGTGGATTTAAGGAGTGCAGTAACAAAGTGTTGCTTGTCTGAGACGTCACTGGAGAAAAGAGAGACTCCTGACGTGAAAAATGAACAGTAGCATAAAAACAAGATTCTGGCTGAGACAAAGTTGGCTTTCATTCATTATGTAGACACTTCAATAAGCAGATAGGATCAGGGAATTGATTATACTCAAACTGTCTCAAGTCAAGCCAGGATTCAGTTAATTTGCCAAATCTTCAGCAGGTTTCACAGATAAGGTCAGCTCATTATTTATTCCTCGTATTTTATCTAATTTCTCGGTTCATTTTTCAGTCTTAATCTCAGAGTCTTAACATCACTCATTAAAATGGCCCTCATTTAGGAAGCACAACTCCGCTGTGGTAGCACTCTGCTTTACATTAATCATTTTATCTCTGTGAAGCCGGCTCAGAGCTAACCCCAATTACCTGGTTGGCAGTGAAGGGAACCAAATGTGGGCGTTGTCAGAAATGATGTGTTGACATGACTATAATGACAAAACTGAAGAAAAGATGAGGCTACCTTCCCTCTCCGGTCTGTTTTCAAAAAGTAAAGAACGTGAACTTGTTTTTTAAGCAGGACTGTTTGGCAGCACACAAACACTTTGAAATAACTTGTCCAATTAACTTTATTTTAAGGTTCACTGGGATTTTCTGTAATTTGATTAAGCCAACAAGACCAAACATGTTTGTCCATGGCCTTTTAGAAAAACACATGAAAGCCTTTTCTGACCTTTGATGAAGACAAATGTGTGTGGGGAATACAAAATGCAATCTCCCAGATTCTGATGTGTTTTTTCTACATATTCTGTGGGCTAAATTAAGCCTTTCACTGTTCCACAAGTGTAGCGTTAATATGTCTTGTCATTTGTGTTAAAATATTTAGCTCCTCACACTCTGTAAATAACAGAGGGAAAAATAAAAATTATGAATATTACAGTAAGTGTTAAAAATTCATATAAATTGTATACCTACTTGGAAACACCTTGTTCTTTTCTAGCACCCTGTTCAGAGTCTTGGGCTGAGCATCATTAATAAAGAAAAAGGCAGGTAGAAATATTTGCCGGCAGCTATGTCGTCAGCTTCGAGTCACTTTCGCACTTAGCGGAGGACACCCACAGGGAGAGTGCTTGATGAGGCATTTCTGCATGAGGAGGGCAGCTGGTGTGTCCCATGGAGCCGAATCAGGATGGTAGGGGCCCTGAAAGCCTTTTTAGAGGCTCTGCTGTGATAACATAAGGAAAGGATGTGCTGTGAATTGTTCATCTCACCTGACCCAGACTTGTGGGAGGTGGAGCTGAAGTGAAATCCTGACGTGATAAGTGGTGGTGATCCACTTTTCACTCTCTCTGCTTGTAACCAGTTGGGGAGTGTCCTTCAGTTTATCCAGTTATCACCATGAGAAACTTCACTATCAACATCGGTTTCAACTTCGAAGACAGGTAGCAAGGAACAATGAACTCTTGGGGTATCTTGGATGCTTAGTTTTCCACATAGAAGTCTTCCTAACAGGTTTGCACAAGCTAGACTTTAATTTTAAGATCGGTCTATTGTGTGTGTGTTTTTTGACTTACAAACTTTTCAATGTACCTTTATTCTCACAAAACAAATCCTGCTTTTTTATTAGCACAAAGACGGCATTGTTAACCAATGGTCTTTCTGCATCTTTGTGTTGCAGTTTTGGTCATTTTGTCAGTCACAGACAGAAAATGTCATACTGACTGGTACATCTACTCCAGTCTTAGAGACACAGTGTACCTGCTAACAATGAGCTAAAATAGCTTCTCTGTAATTTGCTAGCAGTCTATTGTAAAGGACTGTTATGTGATATTATGAGCTGATAGTCATTTCAATTATCAGCTTATCCTGAACTTAAAGAATAGTGTCCTGAAAATTTTAGGTGTGACCTTGGTCAAACACACCTGAATCAAACGGAGGTACTTCACATGCCTGCTAATTGCAGTTTTTTTTTTTAATTCAGGTGTGTTAAAGTGGAGAAACATCTTCAAGTTTTACGACACCAGCTCTTGCTTACTGGTGTTACAGATATGAGTTGTAAAATAAACCTTTTCTAAGCTGTTTTGTGATTAAATATTATATTCAAGCTATAAAAAATAATGACAATGTCTACTTCTATAACTACACCTTAATTCGAATTGAATCATAAGTCCTGGTTGTTAAAGATTATTCTGGTGTAGGTTTCAGAGCCTTCTGTATGAGATGGTTTCTGACAACTTTTAAACTTTACAAATGCAGATATAGCAGATGTAAAGTAATCTTAATTTGTTTAAGATAAATCATTTTGAGGAGGTGGTAGAACAAAGTAGGCCTCATAATGAAGAGATCTATTAAGCACATATGATAATATGCTGTTCTTGTGCATTTGAAGGATAATAAGGAAACAATCCTCATGGTATCTTTAATCGGATTATGGATGTTATCTTAACAAGCTGGTTATGATTGGCTAATATTCAGATGCAAAATGCTTAGATGCAGTAAATCCAAAATATTATACCAACCAAAAATAGCATGGCAACACCAAAGACTCAGCATAATTTCAAACAACTCTGCAGAGTCTTTTATTAGCGTGTCACCTCCACAACAGGCGTGTTTATTTCTCAGCCAACAAGCCCTGTGGGGACACAATAAATTACAGCAGGTGCACTTATCAGCCAATAAAACTATTTCTGTGGCAGCTTACAAGACGACTAACACTCATAAGAGCAGCCAAAATGAACCAATTACAAATACAGAGTGTCATGTAGAAGAGTGAGCAGAGGAAAAACTGGGTCTCATTTCAGCAGGAAGCAATTGCTGCTCATTTATGGTTTGGCTTTCTGTTTATTAGTCAGTGCAGTTGTGAGTGGAAATATGCACCACATATTCACCTTGTCTGTTTATGTTATGCTTTATAAATAGAATGTGTTTAACATAATGGAGGCAAACTTTTTAAAATCTGCTACGATCTTCTCATATGTGACAGCATTAAGTAAAAGTTGCAGTTTTATCATTTATCATAGCACATTATTGTGTCTGCAATAACTATGATTGATGTTTGATCGTTTGAAAGCCATTAATTTCTCCTGTAAGTTGAATCATCTGTGGGAAAAAGTTTCAAGTGTCTCCTGGCATGATGACTTGGTGGAAGAGTCACAATCTAAATCTGTGTTTCAGATTTTTAGATTTATTCTCTAATTTCTGAACTTCATATCTTTTCTATTTTTTTCCTTAGACTTCACTTATTTAATAATATTTCTTGGATTTTTTTCATTCTTGTATTTTCGGCATTTAATTTCAGCATTTTGGCAAAACTTTTTCCTTGTAGGTTTGGCAGTCTATGTGCCTCTTATTTTCAATCAATCTTTAACTGTCCCACTTGTCTCTAACACTTGGTCCCAAACATTCAAGGGAGATGATAATTCAGCCACAGGATTTACAAACACTCTCCTGACAGATGTCAGTGCAGCAGCCCATAATTACTTATGCTGAAAAAAAATCAATCGCAGTATTAGATAGTATTTACTCTGAATGGTGCTGAGGACTTTGATGGAGTGCACAACATTGTTCTTGCTATTTCATCAACAATTTAAATTCTTAACTCATCGGGAAGGGAGCGAGTGAATTTTATGACAGAAAATAAACAATATAACCAACAGAGTAGACGTCCAAAAACAAAGATACTCTGATCATTTGTAGATCCTTAACTTACTTATATAACTGTACAGAGGTCATTGACTGCCCCATTTCTTAATTTTTCTTGCCAAGGAGTAAGAATTTCTTGAAATCTTTTAAAGTGGCTGTAGGGAAAATCTCTTCTATAGCTTGTCTAGCACAGAAAAAAATGCACCAAAGTCAAGTGATGAAAGAGGAAGGAACATTACTGTGCAAATGTCTCAAGTCATCACTTATTTCTTCATATTCTTCTTCCAAGGAGCCAAACTTCACTGTTCACTTTTGAGGTGTGTTTTTCTATCAATAGTTCTTAATCTTTATGTTTTATGCACGCTTTGCTTTTTGGGTGTTTATTAACACATTTGGACAAAATGTTAATACATTTCATAACATACTTTATCACTTTTATGGAGATGACATTCAGCTGTACGGCTGCTTCTGAAATTTTGCGTTATTCTTATTCTTAGAAAGGGTAAAAATAAAAATAAAAAAAAAGACAACCAGGCTAAAAAATCAATTCAACTGAGAATACAAAGTGTTTGATTATTGCTCTGAAGAGAATGGTTTCTGTGCAGCTACTAAATGTTCTACTAATTTAGTATTTATCTACTCCATTAGTTATGTAATAGAGTAGATAATACAAGGTAACAGTGAATGCTACATGGTAGCATTCATTAATTAGCATTAATAATGTAGCCCACATAGTGCAAAAAATCTATTATTTTACATCAAATAAATTCAGACATACATGTTTAATTCCCTGTAACACAAGTGAGGAATAAACCAATCACATTGCAGCCATATAATGCATTTATGCATCTAGATGTGGTGAAAATGACTTGCAGGAAATAGGGAAAGAGGGGCACTTAAGTCAATTTGAATTTGGAATTGCTGCTTGTTCCAGTGGACCAGTCTCAGTACTTCAGAAACTAATTTGAGCAAATTAGTACAAACTGAGGACTCTTTAAAGTCCACAACAAACCTGATTGTTGTTACTGACCATGTTCATCCTTTATGAGTATAGTGTAATATGAAGCAAAATGTCTGGCGAGGTTGCCAAGGCTACCTTGACATTTCCAACTTCTACCTCATGAAGAACCTGGTGAGTGTATAAAGCAGTGATTTTATTAGATTAGGACTCATTTGTATAAGCAAATGCTTATTCTTAAAAAAATGAGGTAGTTATATCTACCTTGACAAAGAAATTAAACATTGCTTTAGACTTTTGCAAACTTCAGTAAAAAGTGGCAGATGCAGGAGAACAGACGGTTGGAGCTCACAATAAATACAACGGGTAAGGACAGTGCCACTGTAAATAATGAGCTTGGGGACATTCTTATTTTCCCAGCCCTCCTTATGTTTGGAGAGGCCAGTCACCAACTGGTCTGCAGGCTAATTGACTTTTAATTAGTATCTGATCTAACATTAGCAGCCACGCATTTTCCAGATGCCAGCCCTGCCGTCTTGATACCAAGGTTATCACAAAATGTCCTTTAGCATCAGATAAAAGAATCAACCGCATCACCTGCGCTGTGCACGTGAGGAGGCTTCTCCTGGGCATGCTGCTCCTGCTACACTTGCAACAAGATGTTGAAAAATTCATAGAAAGGAAATTACTTGTAAAATAGTTTAAATGCTACATATCCATATACTTCCATTTACATTTTAAATGGAATAAAATAACTGTAATAATACACACAGAAGCACAAAATGAGTCGCATAAATGTTCTTAAGTGTGCCCTAAGGTATTATCAACCTGAATGGATCTGTTGTCACACGGAGCACATTTGTTTAGAATAACAGACTTGTACTCAGTGTAATGGTTCACAAAACTGACTTCTCTTTACACACAAAAGAACATGGTATCAGCTTTATAATCGTAGCAAGTGTTCTTAACAAAATAAAAAAATACACAATAGTTAATTTGCTGTTTCAGAGAACTGAAAATTCTCCAGTTTTTTGTTATTTTTTTAATCTCCATTAATTTTATCCAAGCAACATTTCTTCCATTTTGATTTGGCTATTTAGACTCAGACCAGGGAGGCCAGAGGTGGAGGAGGACCTGAGGCAATCTCAGCAGAAAGAGGATATAAACCCCTTCGGCATGGTTCTCGGACTCCCACAGGATTTTCTATAAGTGGAATAAACTAGAGAAAAATCCACTGGGCAAAAAACAGAAAGCTGAGATGTTCAATACCAAAACTGCCTGACCTGATTTCTCCAATCCAAGCTCCCCTGGATGCCAAAGGCCAAAACCCAGAGAAGAAATTTCATTCCCGTTTCTTGTGCCCAAAATCTCCTTTTGTCACAGGCTAAATTTAATGATGACAGTGAAGAATTTAATCGTTGCATTGAAAGATAAATTTAAGTTTCTTCTTGATTTGACAGATCATCCAATTCCAGTTCACCTGCTACACCTGGAATCCATTCCTCTGTACTGTCTTTAGAGACAGTACAGAGGAATGGCGTTACTGTTTCAGGTGATCAAAGCTTTAGCCTGGACACAATTCTAATTAATTTAGTTTCTCTTTCTTGTGTCTGGGATCCTGTTCCTTCCATCATGGCCCCAAATTTCATGACCAAAGTTGAGGGTTGAATTATAAATGATGGTCAAGATAATTTAGGGGAAATTCAAGCTGCTGTTTTATGCAACCAAAATATTTCCTGCCATTTTACTGGGCTGCAATTTGGCGACAATTTCTAAGCCAGGCACCCTTTAAAGAAATTTTATTTCAATTTGTTTCAGTCAGGAAACAATCATCAAATTTACTTGGCATATTTAACGGCTGGACTGTAGAGTGTCCAATAAACCAAGGGATTCAACCTTTTACTCAACTCCTTTGCAGAGATCAGCAAAATAAATCGATCTGATTACTAAGGAATATAATTCCTCAGTAGGACACACAAACTACTAAAGTTGAGACACAGAGATATACCAAACTTTTTTTTTGTTTATTTCTACAAAGTAGAAATAAACAATTAATGGTAACTTTCTTTTTCATCAATCTCAGGTCTCCGCGGTCAGCCTTGTCCTCTCCTCTTATTTCAAATCGACGCAGAGAGAGGAGCGCTGGGTCTGAATAATAAGCTTTAATGTGATGATTGTCAAGGCATTATCCCTTGCAGTGAAAGTGCCTGTCAACAGCAGATCAACACCTCCACCGTGAACTCAAAGGCCTGTCATGGCCGCCGAGGTCTGAGTTTGGCTTCAGGCAGACAGAGGATGAAACGGATATAAGCTGACAAGTAGGTGAAACGCAGCAAAGAAAATATAATTTATTCTTTTAAAATGAGCAACTTTCTGCTCAACAAAGCAAGAATCAAACAAAAAAAGGGAGACTTTAATTACAACTGAAGTGGGAGTGCAATAATATGAGCTGATCAAGTCTCTGTTTCTGCAAGGTGTTTGAGTGGGAACAGGTGAGTAATCTGAGTCTGATTATAATCTCCTCTGAAGCCATTGTCAAAGGCCCAGTGGTCTCACATTGTGACTGGTGCACCCTGGGCAGCAGTGTCACTGACATTTAAATTTGACAGGCATGAAAGCCCGTCGGTGTGGAAGCTAAGGAATGGAGGACAGCCATCGTGACTCAGCAGTGATCTGCTGAGCTGCGACAGAAATCATGCAGTCTCCTCCCCTGATTGGGCTACGTATGCAGCAGGCACTTTGAGGCACAGCAAAACGAAGCCCAGCAGCGACATTAAAATTACTTTAACCATCAATAAATTAATGGGTCTGTGCTTAGAGTGCAGCTCCTCCAAACTGTGATGAACATAAACTGTCTGTGTGAGTGGGTTTTAATGTGAAAAACATTTCTGCCGCACCAAGGATCTGCACCCATTGAAACACTCCGATATTACAAAAGGTCATGATCAAACGTATGAATTTTCACAGCAGCAAAAAGGTCATCCATCAATCTACCAGGTACCAGAAGGCGTAACTTTTGGATCTGGTCAAAAGCTGGGTGATTTATTTTAGACATTTCAGGCTGCAGAAGAAGATTCTTTAATCTAGCTGGAGCTGGCTGACTGACGGGCGAAGCATGAAATCATCCTGGTTGGATTTTAACTGAAAGACGAGCAGCTACATTAGAGGAAATTTAGCTCTTTGATTAAAAAGTCAAGGGCATCAGAGCTCTGAGTCAAGGGCACCAGAGCTCTGAGTCAAGGACACCAGAGCTACCAGTGAAAATCAAGTGTTGTCTACATTTGACTGAAACAGAACATTCTGGAGAATAAATATTCCACTCGTGCTTTACGATGGATTCAAATATTTATTCTGGGAAAGAAACAATGAGACACTTGATCCACATTGTGATGCGAAACATGAACTGTGATTATATCTTAAAGGCGAGGAGTAGGAGAGTAAGGAAGCCTCATGAAAGGTCGTGTGACAATTTAGAGAAAATGATCTACCTTTATGATTGAGGTAGACACGTCTCAGATGGATGCAACCGAAAAAGGTGTAGCGCAAAATGGCTCCATTGTTACAGGAGGGAGCACTGAGGCGACAGGCAAGGCTCATGAATTACCTTTTAAAAGTTTTTCAATCTGTGCTTTTAAAAAATCCATGTGTTGGGCAATCCTGAACAATAACTGAGCATAAAGAGGCTATTTTGATATCTGAATGCTTTGTTTTGATGTTTTCTGCTATAGTTTCATTTATCCACAAATACTTCAAGCTAACCTTGGGGGATGTCTTGAATTTGATAATTGTGCCATTAAGTGGATCATAATTAAAAAATAAAAAGTTAAAGTACAGAATAAGTACTTCCTCATTAAAAAAAAAAAAAAAAGCAGAGATGAATCCAATAATTTGTGAATATTAATCATCATCCAATAAAGCAGATTCAGAATTGTTCTACAAGGTTGTATGACAATCTTTAGTCTTTTTCAAAAATACATTTAGTCATCATCTGCAGAGAATTATTCCAGTTGTTTTTGTAAAAATTTGCACAAGGATGAATTAGATCTAATGGGTTTACAAGAATAATACTACAAGCTATTCCTTAGCCAGAAAGAACCATGAAAAGATTTTATGCATTTGAAATTATTCCAGCAACTTGCAGGTAATTTAGCAAATTACTAAACTTTTCAATAGAAGAGATAAAGAGGATGTAAATGGACCAAATGGTTTATACTCTAAATTTCATCAATTATCCAAGCTACAACTGCTTTAAATTTATGTCTACCAGTTTTTGCTTGCTAGCTTTATCTCAGCAAAACTGCGTAAAGAACATCTGTGAATAGGCTAGACCATCACAAGGGTGTCTTAGATAAAAAATTTACCAAAACCCCTTAATGTCACATGAAAACCAACCTGCATGCACAAAATGTGAGTCTATGTCCAAGCTTTCAAAGCCCATTGGTAGGAAGCCGTGCATTAGTTTTGAAATCCAGTATTAAACCTGATTGTTTCATTATCACTACACAATACACATCAGTTTTAGCACACCAAATCTGTTTTTAAACTAACTTTGTTACATTTGAACCATGACATAGAAAAATGGTTTAGATTACTGTTTTAGTCAGAAACTGTCGGTCAAGTCACACACAATGACTGGATGAAAGTTCTTGAGTTCTCCACAAGGAGATCAAAATCCTTTACCTGCAATACCTCTGGTGCTTGGTGATGGTTTGCAAACATTATCAAAAGTTTTAAAGACCTTCATTTCAAAGCATGTCTGGGCAGGTAACCTTGAATGATAGGAGCAGAAGAATACTATCACAGCATGTTGTTAATCTCTACATTTATGTGCAAAAAAAATGATGTTTCAGTATCAGACTATCTGGTTTTCCACAAGGTGAGCTGGGGATTAAGATGCAGGACGAGATGAACTTCGAAAGAAGGAGGTGGTGAAACAGAAATCTAAGAATTTTCTCCTTGAGGAGTAAAAGTGTTTGAGTTTTTAAAGCAGGAAGGAAAAATCCTTCTGGATGTTGTTAAGATGCATTGCAAAATCTGAGCAAACTCAGAAAATATTTCCTAATGCAATATGAAAAAAAACAGGTTACCAGGCAAACATGGGTAAACACAGATAAACCTTAGCTTAAGGTATCCTGCAGCTAACTTGACAGCTGTGAAAAATAACCTCCCTCTCAGAGAACTTGCTGCATAAGTTATTAACTGCACACAGTCTCCCACACAACATCCAAACGTTTCTCACAGAAACACCTGTAACATATAAGAAAAAAAAATCTAAAAAAGATAAAAGGAGAAGCAGAGCAAAGTTACAAGAGCCAATTACTTTCTAACACAACATTCTAGGCTTGAATTGGGCCACCTTTTTCTTGTAGAATTGACCAACTAATAATGAACATATCTTTTGATTTTACAGGCAAAATGACGGATCTGAAAAGGCCACAGAGCAATGAAAAGTCAGAATCCACTGAGATGAGCTAAAATAAACTCTTTCTTACCATTACATAGGCTAACATGCAACAACAGTGGCAAGATCTTGGTTTTTTTTTTTCAGGCGATTCACCAGCAAAAAAAAGGACAACAAAGCAAAAAGTCTGAACCTACAGTAAAGAAAATCAAGCTGAGGATGTTTGTGAGCTACACACCCGTATGTCCACTCACTTCCTTCCGTATAATCAGATGGATGGGGAGAGGCACAACTAATGGATTCTGTGGTCTCATTTTGTCCTCCAGCCTGACATCTGTTCAGGTTATCCCTCAGCTTATTGCATTTCTGTTAAGGCTGACGCGCCTCAGTCTTGGTGGAGGCTTTATGTACTTTCTGTTATCGCTGCAGGAGTCTCAGTAAATATGGTTTAATCCCAAGAAATCTCCTAACTGCATTGTAGCTTCTTTAAAGTGAAGTGCCCTCCCTCCCACAACTCTTTTTGTTCCAGCAGCAATTTGATTGTTGTGCATATTGTGCAAGCAGTTGTTGGAAATTCACTCAATTCCACTTTCTTTTGCAGGTTGTTTCTTTTTGTTCTTCTTTGTTCTATTTATTTATTTTCGGCAACTGCAATTTCAATACAATGCACACATTCACTTTGATTTTACATAAGAAAAGAGCTGGAAACAGAGTTTGTGTAAACTTACAAATTGCTTCTTACATTATTCATGAAAACTGGACAAAAACAGTTGGCAAATTCATTAAAAAAAAGCCATTTTTCTTATATATATTTTTTTTGACAACGCATTGAATATGACGCAAAGTGAACAAATGAGCTTTTTAAATTTTGACCTAAGATAAACATGCCATTTTTTATGCACAACGAATACATTTCAATTAAGAACTACAATAATTGAATTAAAGATGGACATCTGTTGCAAAGTTTTCTGTGATTATTGCATTGATGTTTCCACAGGTAGATTATGATTAAAGCAGTAAATTAAGTGTCCTCTGTTGTTTTAAGCATTCAGCACTGTTTAGTATTTTTGTAGTCAGCCCAAAAATTTCAGCAGACAGTTTGAACGGCAGCACTGTGCACACAGTAGGGAGGCAGCGCAGTCCCTCTTGTTACAGCAAAACTGTTAGTTTGATGCCCCCAGCGCCCGGGGCTACTGTCAGCCCTGTCACGAGCTCCTCTGCTGTCCTCTCCACTTCCTGCTGTACCTCTCCTCTTATCATGTCTTTGTTTTGAAGGATTAAAATATGAAGGTTTGCTGGAGCTCTTTAAGATCTGACATTTGGGACAGCAAAACAGTTCATAAGCTGAGACAACAGAAGAAGAAGAAATGCTTCTGAGGCTGAGATCAGCTTTAGTGTAAGAATTTACTCTGCAAACATCAGGCAAAGGCCGTATGCAAATGACCCAATCTGTATGTCACTCAGAAACTGATGTATTATGGGTGGCTGAGAAAGCAAAGACACAAATATAGAGCAAAAAGGCAACTTTTCTTTGCATCGGCCTTCAATATTCAGCGGCTCCTCCATCGGATGCGTTTTTCTCATTTCCTCCCATATGAAAAGATATGTCCTATCGCAAACATTCATACTTGCTTGAACAAGTATTGTTCAAGCAAGCAATGAACAATACTTGCTTGGATTTCCATTGACTCTTGGGTGGGACAATTAAGTGGACAGTATTATTTATCAGTTTTTTGGTTAGTTTGTTTTTTTAAGAAATACATTAATGACTCCTTGTGACATTTAAAAATCAATATTCCTCAATATTCACTACAAATGTGAAATGCTGAAATCTCAACAGCTGCCAATGTTGGCATTTAGCTTCATACAGCAGCTCTACAACAGTTTACTAACCCTTGTTAAATTACCAGGAACAAATAAGAGCACGTTTGACTTCATTTTGGAACATTATTTCATATACTATGAGCAATGCACAGTGTTTTATGTCAGATAAAAGAAAGACGCAATGAAAAAAGCAACAAAAAACAGCCTAAGAAGTTCAGAAAGACTAAACAGGAGTGAAGAAAGCTGATGCAATAGGTCTTCATTTCTCCGGGCTTCTCTTACGAATGTTTGGTGTTTTTTTCTCATTTTCAATGCAGCACCAGACCATTTTCAAAGGAATAATTAATTTAAATATAACAATCCTTCAAATAAAGTGGTTCCCAATCTGAATAGATGAATAAAAGTTGCATCAATACATGCAACCTTGAAAAGAACGTGTATCACATTGGATCTTTTATAATTTTGCTAGCAGCAGAAGGACAATTTGATCCAATTTCTTCAACTAAATTAATGAAAACTACCAAATACATTTTTATATTTAATCACCAGTACCAACCAATAAACAAACAAGGAGGTCAATAGGTCTTTATTTCTTAACAACAAGGCTTTCAGATGTTGTCAAGAGGTTAATTAGAAACTAATGCAAAGTCCAACAGTAAAGGATAAGAAGTAAACTGACCTGAAGGTAAGCTGTATTTTTTATTTCTTGCCATTTTCTGCTAACTTCACTTAAGGAAGCCAGATGCAGAAACTGGGCAAGAAGCTGACTGAACCAATCGCAGTCAATTTTTTTTTAATCATGGCTTCTGATAGCCTTAGTGTTTCCTAAACAGATTGGAGACCTGCTTATAAGGTCTGAACTGAGCAGTGAGTTGTAGCTGGCAGAAAAATAATAGTTCAGTTTGTTTTAAAATGTCAGTTTTTGTCAGTTTGACAGGCTTGACAACACTAAGTATTCTGCATCCAATGACTGCAGAAGAAAAATCTTGTTTTTAACTCGCCGATCTGAGCATTCTTTCCTTCGTTTCCGGTTCATTTGCTCCCATTAATCTTTCTCCCTTTAGATGAACCCAAACTTTATCCAGCCATTTTCCTACCGCATCAACTAATGTCGTCGCTCCCTGCCTCCTGCATCATCTTCATCCAGCAACAAAAGAAGACAAAGAAAAACAATTTAATCAACTGCTTCTTCATCTAATTTTGTATCTTCTAAATTAGATACCTGAGGAAGGTATTTAAATACCTTCCTCAGGTATTCAAATACAAGTGAGTTAGTTTTGAATACCAAGCAATTAAACAGGGACAAAATAGATACTTTTAAACTTAGACTGATTATTAGTCTTTGGAATTAGAGACAAGTATTTATTTGTGAGTATCTAGCTTGAATGTTATTTAAGGCTTCCATTCCAGCTCTCATTAAGTAGGTAATAGATTTTTTCAAGCACCAAGTTGTAGGCTGACCAGCTCATTTACCACAAAGAACCTCTTTAACCTCTGCGGTCTGTGCTTGGATTCAACACTAAAGCCGATAATAAGCGAGTCTGTGGCTTTTGGAGCTGCCAGCGAAGATGCAGATTGTGCTGTTTGACACTGGGGAGATGCATTTCTGGCACCATGCTTCCAAAACTCCCACCAACTGACATTTCTGGGTGACAAGCGATAAAAAAAAAAAAAAAATAAATAAAAAAAATAAAAAAAAAGAGACACACACAATGCAGAAAATAAAGAAACTAAACCTGTCTGGAACATTTTCTCTCTGACAGCCTCTCTGCATACCTTATTGTTGGAAATAGACAGTGAATAAAACATTGTTTGTCCTGCTCTGTCACCATCTTTGCACCAAGGCAGCTAATTGAAGTCACGGCTGCTCAGCTATATGCAAACTGAAGGCATATAGGTTAAATCAATTCATTTAACCTATCAACCATGTGTACCCAAAGTAACAAATAAGACCTTATCTCATTAATTAAAGTTATCCTGAAAGGAAATGTTGCTACACCTCTCTAATAAAAAACATAACAATATTCACAGCACTATAACTGAAACAGTTATTCAGATTTTATTGCTCACCTGACCTTTGGTCCTGTTGGTTGCATGGAGTCTAAGCAAGTTTTCTCAAATATATTCCCCCTCTTCTTCCTCCCAATGACTTTTCTCTCCAGGTCAATCTGGCTCTGTCCAAACTTCACCCACCAGTGGAATGTGTCTAATGAACCTCCCTGGGTTTCTTGCCTGTGAGAAAACTTTAAACTATTGTAGGCTCCTTTTAGAAAGCTGAGCTCAAATCCAAGTCTATCGAATAACTTCATTTCCTTTGTAGCACCTCTGACCATTTAATTTGAGGGAAAACTAAAATGGAGGGTGCTTGGGGTTCAACACCAATAACCTATCTTGTGACAAATACGACCCAGAGAAACATTTGAATTTTGGGCACAAGAATTCAGCCTAACTTTATTACACTAAAGTGACAGAAAACCTATTAACCTACCTACCACTGTAACTTTTAGTGGAAAAAAAACCCTTCAATGAGTTCCAACCAACATAAACCTATTTACATAAATAAAATATTAATGTCCACCTTTTGGTTTTCACGGAACCGGAACACAAGAAATGCCCATTCCCATCAATAAACAGTCTTAAACTAAGTGTAACCCAGTCAGTTCGTTACTCACGACCTCCAGGAGTGTGAAAACATTGCAGGCTTGCAAAACATTGAGAGCGTTGCAATTCACTCGTCCTCTTCTCTTCTGTTGAACGCAGCTGAACACGTGGAGCTGAAGCGGCTAGCTCACTTAGCTTAGCTCAGAACTCGTCAGAGCTACTTCCGT
>CAEFZX010013952.1:0-16012 GCA_903066825.1 Alfaro cultratus | reverse complement strand
GTTATTTCTATATTCTTTGCACGAAATGTTGAATAAACATTAATGTTGTTTCCACATATCATCTCCAATGTCCGCTGTTCCCATCTTTTCTATTTAAATCTAATGATTACAGACTTCATAAGCTGCACTCTTTTGGTTGAATGTAGCATTTATTTCCACTTATTTTTTATTTTTATTCAAGTACATGTTTTGTTAATGGAGACTGAGAATCCATTTTATTTTTGTTTTTGGTTGTTTTGTTGATTTTGTTTATCAGTTCCAGTGTTAAGTGTTCTTTTGAAAATAAAGTGTATCTATCTTTGGCAGGAAATTGCATGCATTATAACGTCATTTCCATTAGATCAGTGTAAAAAGGTCTTCAAACAATATTATCGTTTATCGCAATAATTTTTGAGACAATTAATCGCTCATCAAAATTTGCTATCATGACAGGCCTGGGTATTGGCCAAAATTAGAATCAGTAGGTCAGGTTTTGGTGCAGGCCTAGCTTTATCTGCTGCCCAGTTGAAACTGTTGTTGGTGTGTCCAGGTTTCCCTGCTGGTGCGCAGAGAGCTTGTTGAAAGAGCAAAGGATTTCAACATCATTCTGGATGATGTGGCCATCACAGAGCTGAGTTTCAGCAGCCAGTACACTGCTGCTGTGGAGGCCAAGCAAGTTGGTGAGTCTGGACCTGTTGGCTAACATTCTACTGACACTGGAGAGAATGAAGACACTAATATACAGTATGTTTCTATACAATCAGGACCAAAGTTGTTCAGATTTAGGTCAAAGTTCTTCTCCAATTCGGCCGACATGAGTCCTGAATCTGTGCAGGGAGCTAAAGATGAGGGTCTTGGTATTGAGACCTTCCAACCTGTAGGGTTTGGAGCTCATCACTAAACATAGATTATTTAAAACCAGAGGAAATATGTAGAAAGCTGCTTAGATATACAAAAGTATATCTAATTGTAATAGAGATTTTTCCAACTGTAATGTTATACATTTTTAATCTGCCTTTTTCACAAAAAATATAAATAAAAACAGAAACTTATTTTTTTCACAACTGATCCTCCACTTACTTAGATTAGCATTTATCTCTTCAGAGTGTCTCCCTTCCAATCACAAATACTTGCTGGTTAAGTACAAATCATTTAAACTCTGATCCTGCCAGGGTTATGAATACTGTTGGATGCTACCAAGAAGAGAGTTTATTAAATACTGCTTGTGTATTTTTAGCCCAGCAGGAGGCGCAGAGAGCACAGTTCTACGTAGAGAAAGCCAAACAGGACCAGAGACAGAAGATCATCCAGGCGGAGGGGGAGGCAGAAGCTGCTAAAATGGTAACTGAATGTGGACTGAAGCAGATCCAGCTGCGTTTGTTTTTAATATGGAGTCCAACACTGGATGTTAGCTCAACATCCACAAGACATCTTTAGTTGCTGTTGAAGCTGCAGTGTGTTACTTTTATATAAAAAAATTTAAATAATGTGTTTTGCAATATTGTTCTGTCACCATATTGACTGTATAAGAATCTGAGGAAAAATTCCAGCTCCTCCCAGTGCTACTATCAGTCAAAAACAACCAGTCAGTCAGGAGGAGGGTCTTAGCGCTGTCAATCATGTTTCTGTACAAACTACTCACACTCAGTTCCATTCCTCTCTGTTACACTAGTTCCCCACAGCAGATCCTGTCATCAACGTTCAGGCTAATTAGCATAGCAACCGATGACGGCAGATAAACAGTTTTTCTGGAGTAGTAAGCTGTTTATCTACTGGTAGCACATTTAGCAGCGCATACACTAGCACAACCTTCCTCTTGTCTCTGATTGGTTGTTTTTGACGAGGTGGTGTATTAGCATCTACTATTGCAGATGCTAATAGTAACATGTGGAGGAGGTTGATTTATCCCCCCCAAACAGATTATGGATCTCATACTGTCATGACATAGTAACAGTTTTTACAAACATGCAAGAAAACATATATTTTTTATAAAGGTTACATACTTCGACTTCTAAGTGCTTAATAATTGGCCTTTGACTTGATTAGTTCAGTGTAATGTTACCTGAAGGCATTTTCAACAACCTTCTTGATCAGAATAGTGATATGTTTACATCTCAGTATGTGAAAGGTCAGTTTAAGTGTGTTTGTGTGTTTGTGACCTTGCATTACACTTAAGCCTATGTTGACTAAGCACTAGTTGGTTTCTCTCAGTTGGGCCAAGCTGTGACCAAGAACCCTGGTTACCTGAAGCTGAGGAGAATCAGAGCAGCTCAGAACATTGCTAAGACGGTTGGTATATCAGCCTCTTCAGGAGCTTTGCTGATGATGAATTATGCTAAGTTGAGTGTCTGCTTCTAGGTGTCTGCATCTCAAAACAAAGTGTACCTTAATGCTGACAGTTTGGTTCTGAATCTGCAAGATCAGACATTCTTCAACAGGTAGGTTCCACCGCCAGACTGTGCTTTACCTATCTGACTCTTTATTATATCTCTTAACTTCTACTTCCCGTTTCATTCTGAATGCTTCCCTATTAACAGAAAGGCAACAAAGTAAAACCTGAAGAATCTTTAAGGATTAAGTGTGTTGGCATAGCAACATGTTTATTTCCTTTCACCTGGCATCACAGATGTTCTCTGGCTTTAGAGTTTAAATGTTGCAGCTCATATTTGAAAGTTTAATATAAGGGTGTCATTAATGAAGTTGCAAGCTGATGCCTGACCTGTTGGTCTCTCCCACCTGCAGCTGCCCTTTGATTTCATCACCTTTCAAACATCTTAATCTAAGATTCAAGGAGCAAAATCAGAGATTGAAAACCCTGGATTTTAGTTTATTTTATGCTGTTCTTTTTCCAGTTTTTCGACTGTTCTGAAGAAGTGAGGAGGACATGACCAGTGGCAGCACAGCAGACGTCTTATTAGACCCAGAAAATCATCATCTATCAGTCTGGACAAGTGGGAAAGAACTGACTTTGTTTTGTCTCTGCGAGATTTAGGAGTTGCTTTCATTACCTTTTGAAGTATGTACAATTATCTATGTGTAATAGAATAAAACTGGATTATGCACACTACGTAAGCCTAGTGCAAGAGCCTTAACAAACCTGTTTTAAATTAATGCTGCTATCAGCGGCATTTGTAGGTTAGATCATTTTTACTCGCTCTTTTTAATCAAACTAGGCTGCCTCATTTTTCAGCTTTAAACACATTTTCAATAAAAACCTTCATCACATTCAGAGTAATCTCAATAGGTTGATAGTTTAATTTTATACAACCTGAAATCCAGAAAAGCTTACATTCTTGAAATTTGGACCAAATGTATTCAGTCAGATGATGAACAGGTTGGAACTGAGAAGATTATCCATTAAAGAGAGATGAAACCTGCTACAGATCTGTAGATGGTTGGAGAGGGGAACAAACAGCTGGGAGAACATCTCGCGGGTCATTCGATGTATTGATACATCTAAAGTCACTAGGTGGCAGCAGTGTTCAAACCATTAGAGATAATCTACACTCAAATGCTGGTGCTAACAGAACTGAGATGAGGGATGGAGAAGTTTGACAGTGAAAAGAAAAACAATGGAGTTTAGTAAAGCAAGTATGACAGAGTTTTAGGTCCAGACTAAGATATTTTTAACTGAAAGAATAAAGTCATATATACTACAAAGTCGTTAAGACAAGAAAATGTATTATAACAGATAAAGCCATTATTTATTTAAAAAAAAAGTATAAGAAAAAAGCTTTGATGGTGATTAATATCTAATGTGACCAGCTCAGTTCTTTAAATAACCGTTTCAGATTTGATTCTGATGTGTCAAGATTATAGTCCTATTTGTAAGACAAATACCAACAATAACTTTACAAGACCCTCATTATTCCTCATTTACAACTTTGCTGTCATCAAAAAAACTCAGTCTGGCTCTACTTTGTCTTAAGTAACTAGCTCTCAGAAAAAGGCCAGGACAAAGACAAAGCCTATTTATTGGAACGTAAAATGTTATGCACTTTTTATCTCTTTTGACAAGCTGAAATATAAGCAATTTTGCGCAAATTATTAAATATAGTCAGATTCACAATAGTGAGCCTCTCCCCTGGTCAGATAATGGAGGACCTTGTAATGTGGAGCAACAATTCATTACTTTAAACTAAATGTCACCAATACCAAATACAGGTGTATAGATTTTTCCAAAGTCCAGTCCAGAACCTTTAGTTGTCATTAAGTGGGTTCAGTCCCATGAGTCCCTGGTTGTTGTCATTCACAAGAAGCTGACATTCACCAAACATTCTGATAAGGTCGACCAAAAAGTTAATAAGTTTAGCTTCTTTTGCAAATGAAATCAGTTTGGATTATGTTAAAAGTTGGTTATTTTCTATAATTCTCTCTTTTCCCATCACCTATCCATATGAAACAAAATTGAAACAAATCAGGAAAGAGACCAGTGAAATTCTTGGTGTTAAATTAGCTAAATTTACAGAAACACTTAAAAAGTCACAGAATACATGCAGTGCTCCCCTGAAGAACTCTTCAGGGTGGATTTGAGATCCTACCATCAACTAACATTTTAACTAATAATTATTAATTACAAAAGCTACTGATGCGATTCCCATCACATCAAATGTAATTTTCAGATTTCTTTTTTAGACTCATTCTCATAATTGAAGTGTGAAAATTACAGATCACTACATGAGGGGAACTTATAAAATCTGTGGCGTGTCAAATACTTATTTTCCCTACTGGATGAATGGTTTTTTGGTGGGGTTTTTTCCCTAACAGGTTATTGAAAAGGATGTGTACTCTTCTCATTAATCATCAGAAAAAAATCTTCCTTGGCATTTTCCAGTTTCCATGTTTCCATGGTATTTTGACAATTTCACAATGAACTCCAGTGATGGAGGTTGGAAGGCCTCCATGCCATCATCTACAGACTCAAGACAATGTGAACAATGTTCTCCTCTGAGGTTTAAAGTAATATTTAATATTACTTCATCAATCAGCAGAGGGTATGATTTACTTTGGGATTAAATGCATAAATATGTATATACTTGCTGTGTGTTTATTAGGTTGGTCTTTAGTTTTGTATGCTATTTTTACCAGAGCTGTCAAGACTTGACATGTCAAATAAGAAAGGTTAATTCATTCATAAAATAGCAATATTTTCTACCCATAAAGTTCTGACTATGATAATTAAAGAGTTCACATAAGAACACCACAAAACAGCTGAAAAGAGAGAGAGCTCTTTATGTCCTGAAATAAATTCTTAGAAGGATTTGGACATTCCACTGTTACAAAAACAACTCTGGATTTTTAGACCCAAACATAGCAACAGATATCTTTTAAAAATATGATAAATTTTTGACAAAGAAAAAAGATTTGTTCATTTTTGCTGAACCATCAGGTGAGTTCATGTCTCATGTAGGGATGCGGCTGCGCAGGTACTCCAACACTGCATCCGTTCCCTTGGCAACAATGGCTGCTCTGGGTGTGCGGAAAGGATTCCCTTCCAGACTCAGGCATCTGAGGTTCAAACAAAGTTCCAGTTGACAAAGAGTAGCATTTTACGTTTATTTATTGTTTTAGCTAAAAAATAATTCAATAGCAAAACATGTAAAAAATAAATTCCAATAATGCTTCTTACCTGAGGCTGGTACAAAGGCCCAGTTCAGGAGGGACGCTCAGCAGGTCGTTGTTGGACAGATCCAGAGTGGACAGACTGAGCAGCTGCATCAAACGGCTGGGATCTACCCCACCCACCTGGTTGTTCCCCAGCATCACCGTCTCCAAGGTTACAATCTGATAAAGAGCTTCAGGGAAGGAGCTGAACCTGCATGACAACAAATTAATATCCCTCATCTTGTTTTTTACTTTCATTAGATGTAGGTCTTTGTTAAATTATTTTAGTAATATGGTAATTCTATCAAGTCCATTACACAGTTAGAAACCCCCAATAGATGTATAGTTGCTTCAAAAGAAAAGCTCATGTTTACTTATTATTTATCTCTGGAAACAAAAGTGATTTAGTTGTTCGTCTATGTTAAAAATAGATGAACATTTCTAGACATACTTCTTCCTCTAGAGCTACCAGCTCAGTCTGGCCATACAGGTGGGAGCTGATAGAGGACTTTCTGCTGCGTTCACACCACAACACGTCAATGAGATCAAGACCAGGGCTTTGACTAGGCCCAAGCCCTTTGTTAATCCTCAATAAGTCTTTGGTGGGTTCACTGGTATGTTTTGGGTCACGGTCAGGTTTCTGGGTCCAGTTCTGCTTCCACTTTTTATTTTGTCCAAGCACCCTATGAAACACCTTACAAGTGTATCCAAGGGTCACCTCACTCTCATGACTCAAACGTTCCCTAACCGATCAGTGACCAGATCACTGATCGGTCAGTGACTGGGATCACTGACTGGGATCGGTTCAGATGGGAGAAACGGGGCTGGTACCGAAGAGCCGACAGTCAGGTGCAGTTGAGTTTTAAAATGGGGTCTACTCTCGTTTCACATGCGTGCCCCGATGTCACACGCACACGTTTCTGCACTGCATGAACAGAGTATGGCGGCAGCCCGCTGCTGCTAAATGGCTTTAAAAAAAAAAACAGAAAAGAAAAAAACATATCCGGGTGGAGCTACCTGTTGTAGTTTAGCACAATGCATCGTAGTTTGGAAAGGTTCTTCATTTCAGAGGGTAAATCAGTCAGCTGGTTGTTCCTGAAACAAGGAAGGCACAGACTGTTGCTGGCATGGACACAATACATCACTTCATTATACATGAGCTTCAATGTAAAATTCAAAGAGTTATCTTATTGTTCTGCTGCTTGTTTAGAATCTCCAGATGTGAGGCTGACCTTAGTACTAACAATCAAACTGCTCCCTGCTCTTCCAACTCATCGCCATGGTTACAGTCATCACACCTGCATTAGGTCGCTTCCTCACTATCTGCTGCTAAAGGGTGCCAACCTCACAAGTCAACTTAAAGGGCCAGGATTATGCAATTCCCAGGCACATAGTTCCATTTTATAACATAATCAACTGTTACCTTAATTTTCCTATCAAAATGCTGTATTTATATCAAACATACAAGACATGTGACTTCACAGTTTAATGCCTTAAAATTGTCTGTTTACAACAGTTCTCAGGAAAGAAACAAAAGGAAAGCTAAGAGCGCCACTCTGGTTTATTTGTATATATATTTAGGTAGAATATGAGTTCTGAGAACACTTTGAATAAATTCAATAATAAATATCAAAATGAATTACTCCAAAATGTTTTACAAAAGTTGGAAGGAACAACAGCTCTAAATGTGTCGTAAAGACATAAACCAATAGGAATCAAAAGTTAAGGACAAAATACATTCATGAATGTGCAGACCTGAATCTAAGTGGACTGTGTCACTATTGTTGTTTCATTTCCTGGTAGCTGAACAGAACCACGATGTGAGCGTACCTGAGGTCAATGTGTGTGAGCTGCTGGAGGGAGCAGGTGTCAGCAGAACAGCAGCTCAGCCTGTTAAAGCCCAGGTTGATGTCTGACAGCGAGGAGCGGAGCTCCAGCAGTCTGCACAGTGCACAGCAGGAAGGGGTGGGGTTTTATTACATCAGGTAGTTTACCCACAATCCTCTCTGGTGCAGTGATACGCACCGGGGTGGGAAAGCTGTCAGCTGGTTCCTGCTGAAGTTAATGGAGGTGACGGCCTGATGCGCTGCAGCATCAAACACCTCGTCTGGAACACTGGCTGCCTGCTTGTTACTGGACACACACATTAACACACACTGGGGTAAAACACAAATATTAATAAATTCTGCAGTAAAACTGTGGTCCACCAGAACATTAGAACAAAAACAAGATTAAACAGGTCAGAGTGACAACATGTTGGACCAGTTCCAGTCAGCTGCAGCAGAATTCAAGCACATACCTGAACAGAACCTCCTGCAGCTCTGATCAGACCTTCGGCCTGGACTCCCTTAGCAACAGTAACTAAGAAACACACCAACAGGACAAGACCAGCTTTCATCGTCAGTGAGTGAAAATAGACTCACCTGTACTCCAACGTCTTCAGATTTTTGATGTTGTGCGTGTTGACCAGACCTTCAGACGGTAACGTCATGGCAGTGGGCCCAGCTGCTCCCTCAGCCTCCTCTGCACATTGATGGACAAAACAGGTGATTTACATGCGTAATTTACTAAATCAAATAGTTCACAGATGACAAAACCAGATAATTATTATAGTAGTTTCATTTCTAACAGAAGTTTGAGTGGACCATACTAAACAGGTTTCTGCTCCTGTTATCAGAGACTCTAAAGAAACTGAACTAACATATTCTCTGATTTTACTGAACTCAGCTGTTCTTTACTGAAGTGACCCTCTGGCCTCCATGTGTGTCTGTAGAACTGATTGGACATTGGAAGCTCATTGCAGCAGGATGAACTGAGTCTTTAGTTTTAAATATTTCTGCAGTTAAAAACAAAAACATCACCTTTAATTCTTCCTCTTAGATATCTCAGAAGGTCACTGGTTCCTTTCTGTGATGAAACGACACTTTAGGTTAGTATTGAGTTAATTAATAACATGCTTATTAGAAACAATGATGAGCAATGGGTGAGGAACTGATGGTGTTAGACAGTATACACTGAATATTCTAGTAGTAGTAGTCTTTATTTCATGTGTCAGACACTCTTACAGGTGCCCAGCCCACATGGCTTACAAGACCCGGGCCGGGAATCGAACCCAGGACCTTCAGGCAACAGTACTACCAACTGCGCCACTGTGCAGACAGACATAAATATTCTTTAAACAAAAAGCATCATCTTTCTAAGGTGCCAAAATAAACTGTGTAAACTGAAACAAAAATTACTTAAATAAATAACGCATTTTATTCTCATCCGTTAAATAAAAGAAATCAGGATAAACATTAAGCATTTTAGTAAATAAATAATTTCTCAATGTCAGGTACAAAAAGTGAACTTCACTCTCAATTTCCCCCAAATCACACAATAAACATCTTGGGTCTTCCTCTGGGACTGAACAAAAAAGTCCAGTTTCTAAAGCCAAAGGCAAAGTGCCACATCTGAACTGGTCATTTTTCAATCTGTATTATTACAGTGAATGGCTGTGTTCTATGGGTGGAAAGAAAATTTTAATTTTTTTCCTCAAACAACCTACAATAACATTAATAATGTGTGACTATTATGAATTATTGAATTATTTTTTTCATTATATTGAACTTGCACTCTTTCTACACAGCATGAAGCTGTTCTCATGTTGGCTCCTTTAACACCAATGTGTGTCATTCATTGACTCCAAAGTTTCTACTGAATAAACTTTGGTTGAGTATGGTAGTAACCACACCATCTTTATAGTGTTATTGGCATATGAACAGATGTAAACATATCCCATCAGGAGGACACGCAGAGGAAGCCCAGGACAGGCTGGAGGAACTGTGTCCCTCAGATTAACCAAAGACTCATAGAGAAGTCACTAAGAGCTACCAGTTTAGTCCAATTATTAAGCAAACTAATGTACATTTACACATTTTTATTGATTAGAAAGGTAAATCACCAACACAAAAATAAGCGTAAATAACCTCCTTATATTTGCTATAGTGAGGGAAAGTTTAGCAGTCTTAGAGTTATTAAGATAAATTTATGAGATTTTCTTGGATTTTCCTAAAAGCTTCTATGAAAATATTTTCACTCTCATCTGACTGCTTTCTGATCTGATCCCAGAGGAAATGGAGGAACAGCAGGGCGGCAGAGTGAAACCTCCTGTCCATGGAGACATCCAAGTCTCTCTTCTTGTCCCTGTGGAGATGACAGGTCTGGACTTCCTATAGCTACCAGCGTGGTTCTGCTGACCACTGAGTGGAGGCAACCGCCGTCTGGAATGACTCCAACCACAGCTGGAGTCGTATTGAAAAGTAAAACCTAATAAATGTAAAGTTACTGCGTGGCTCGAGTCTCAGGAGTTTCCAGGTGACAATAAGAAACACATTCTGTGTAGGAGTCTCACAGAAAGACCTCTACTCTTCTCAGATTGTAGAGAAAACTGCTTTTAGTGCTGCAGCATGTGATGTTGATTAAAATAACACAAAGGTATAAAACAGTTTCACTGCCCAGGTCACCAGACTGGACTGGGTCACAATCTGTACTGACTGCCAACAGATCTGGAAAAGTTAAACTTTAGAAAGTATGGAGAAAATCCTTCCAGGTTGTTAAACACAGAATTAAATCAAGGACGTTGTCTCAGGATAATGTGTGTTTACTAAAGTAAAAGTCTGACAATGACATTTAAATTCAATTTTAATTTAACTATTGAGATATTAATCACGTTCTATGTGTTCACAGCTTATCTAGGCACCAAAGGACAAATCTGGGTGCTGACATAATCATTCCTGACATCAGGAATGATTATGTTCCCTTATGATCCAGAAGGAAACTAAAATCCGGCTGAGGTGTGAGCATCATGGGCTGTTGGGAGTCCATCTGATTGGTCAAACATAATATCCATATGCAGAATGTAAAAGTCTACCTGCACAACAAGATACTGAATTAAAGCAGAGCTTTGTCATTGGGACTCTCTTGTTATTGTAATGATAATTAGAATTCAATATGTTGTGCTGCTCTTAGCACTTTAGTATAAAACATTCTGTAAAGGACTGAAAATGAAACATCCCAGCACACAGCAGCCTGACTCCACACATCTTCAGACGTCCAGATGGGGTCAGTGAGAACTCAACACAATCAGCTGAACATGAATGAGTCCCACGCTTTAGGAATGCTGTGCAGCTTTCAGTTCCTGCACAGACCCAATAGACACAGTGTGTGTGTGTGTTTTTGAGGTGTGACCTACAGCCAGAAGTTCCTTCCTGATTCCACGGAGAGGGTTTCCCTCCAGCAGCAACACCTTCAGGTTGGGCAGCAGGCTCAGAGAGGCAGGAAGACTGTTGAACACACCACAGTTCCAATGCAGATGGAAAACACAACGGCCTGCATGCTCAGAGTGGAGGGTGTGTGTGTGTGTGTGTGTGTGTAAACGCCTACGTGCTGATGTCGTTGTTAGTGAGGTCCAGCCGGGTCAGAGTGAGCAGCAGCATGAGTTCTTCAGGAAGATTTCTGATCTTGTTGTCTCTTAGTTCTAGAAGAGTCACAGCAGAGAGACAGGACAGCTCCTCGGCTTCCAGCAGCTCCAACCGGTTGTTCCCAGCAAACACTTCCTACAAACACACACACAGCAGAGTTTATTGCAAACTTTGCCAATACACAGCTAGACTGAGTCATGGCTCATACACTAGAACCCATAGTTGTAGACTGATTGCCATGGTTACCCTGAGGGCGGGTGCAGGTAGCTGCGGCAGCCGGCGTAGCTTGTTGTGTCGCAGGTAGAGCTGCTCCAGAGCCAGCATCCCGGCCAGGCTGACGGGAACATCAGTCAGCTGATTGTGGCTGCAGTCCAGGAGCTTTACGTCTGCCGGGCCGGGTCAGAACACAAAACACTTCAAACATCTACATGATACCTGACAGCTACTTATATTTAACAAAGCAAAAAAAGGTTTGCTACATTAAAACTGTTTACAGAACTTTCCAAATAGTTGTGACAAAAATAGAGTTTTTTTTATATTTAATAACTGTGTAAACAAAATTAGTAAAACCATAAAAACAATAATACATTTCAGAATTTTTTGGATACATTTTGAGAGAATAAATGGAATTAGTACAGCAGCGTATCTTTTTCTTTTTTTTTTTTTTTTTTTCACACAACCAACTTAAATATACCATCTCAATCCTTTGTGTGTTTTGTTTAAAGCACATGAAAAAAAAAAGACTGGGTTTACTAATTAGACTGTGGCTAAAAAAACCTTCATACCAAACCACACTTGTTTGTTTTTATCATGTAGCACTGCTTACTGTGCTGTCCATGACTTCATTTGAACAGATTTTTGAAAAAAATAACTGAACATGAAAACCAATAAAAGCCAATATGTGATTACATATGTGAATTTTCATCAAACAAGTGTTCATGTCTAAAAATCACAAACTATTCTATGACAACATCAGCGTGAACAATGCAGGCTAAGCGAGTAGCCTGCTTGTGGCCTCAGAGTGGCTCTTACTTGCCAGCTGACCCAGGCTGTCAGGCAGATTGTTCAACTTGTTGTGACAAAGGGAGACTTTCTCTAGAGCTGAGAGACGGCCAACACTGGAGGGCAGATGCTTCAGAAGGTTGTTGGATAGATCCTTTAAGCAATCACAAAAAGAACACAGACATCAGTAAATGACAAAACACAGCAGAGCACACACTGAAGGGTGTATCAATTATGTGAGCTATAGGTGCCATTGTGAAGCAACCTGGTTAACAAGTAGTTTTGTTTGAAGAACAAATGCTGTGAAGAAGTGGTTTGTTTCAGTCTGAGTGGAATGACAGATACCCCTTTCAACCAACAGAGGGAACTCATTCCTACAGCTTCTAGCTGCTTTCAGGGATTTAGTTTATGAGAATTTGCTCCATGGTCACCTACTGTATATGCTCACCTGATCACGATCAAATATTGGACTGAATCTTTGATCCATGTTGTCCATCTCTGTGAGGTGAAGGTAAAGCATGGTTGCTGGTTCATCCTGACCCAAAACCAGAAAAACAACCAGCCAACTGCGTTCAGCTGAGCTCAGCATGGGCCAGGACCATTAGGTATTCAGAAAGCACTTCACACATGGTTCACACACCTCTGTGTGTTAGGAAGTGACTGATACAGACTGGGTTCTCAAACATAACTAAATATTTCTATGGCTATGAAGGCAGCCAATCACAAAGCTGCTAGAATCAGGGACCTGGGAGAGCAGTGCCTCATTAGATACCATGACTCCCTGGCACTGACCTGCAGCTTATAGGAAATGATGTTCATACACTCTTACAAAGTATTAAATACACCTTCTAATGACCTCATTTTGTTCAAGGTTCTAATATTGGAAAATAAATTGTTGCTGTCCATCAATGTGGGAAACATACTGAGGCTATTTCCAAATAATCTACATTTCATCACTCCGTTTTCTTTTCCATTTACATCATTTACTTTGATCAAGAAGCCATGATTAGTGAAACTGCCACAACTTTCCTTTAGAGCTGATGAGGAAAGCTTGTTAAGATGTCAGTAGCAAGCAACCCATGAGGTGAACGACTGAAGGTCATGAAGAACAGAGTCACCCCTTCATTGGGTTCTGAACTGCAGAGGACAAGACCAACTGGGTCCAGTCATGCCTGTGTTCCACACAGGCCAATACATCTCTACTAGGTAAAACAGACTTCCTTCGTTTCCATTGCTCCCTCTGATCTGAACCAGAATGTGGATGAGCTACGCTAACAAATGAAGAGGCTGAATTATTCTGGTTTGTTGACAGCAGAACAAACAGCTCCGTCACAAGATCCTCTCTCATATCAAAGACAGACGTGAGTGTGTGGTGAGTTACCAGCTCTGTCAGGTTCCCTAGCTCTCCTATTTCCTCTGGCACAGTTTCCAGGAGATTCTGCTGCAGTGTGAGGGAACGAAGGTTGTTTAGGGAACACACCTCTGTTGGCAGCGATGACAGCTTATTATGGCTGTAACAAAAACACAAACAGTTAATTTTGATTTGAAACTATTCAGAGGATAGTTTTAATTAGAGATGAATCTTAACAATAAAGTGGTGATCATGGCAGTCAGCTTCAGGCTCAGTGAAAAGAAGTGCTTCATCTATTCGTCCGCTGTGTTCTCACATGCAGAGAGGACACATCAAGTTTCTGTGATTCTTTTCCTTTATTTTGTCCAAACACATGAAAACACACACATTATTCAGAGACAATGTCCTGCTCCTCTTTGTGCTTCTCTAAAGGTCAGACAGTAAAAAAGATAGACTGGTGACTGATGTCTCCACAGAAAACTCACCATGAAACTGACTAACTGTACCTTAGTCGCAGCTGCAGAAGCTCCTGCAGCTCTCCAAGAGCACTGGGTAAACTGCTCAGCTGGTTGTCATGGAGCTGCAAGAACAACTTGGTGAGTAAAAACTTGGTTGAACCTAAAGAAAATAAAATACATCAGACAAAGTTTGTACTGATATAAATTGACCGTCCAGTAGGAGATCGGGGAGACTCCAGAACGGTTGTCATGGGAGATTCAAGGATTCCTCAAATATGCATGAAAGAATTAAAGCAACTCTCCAGGAATGTTTTCAATGAGGGAATATCATTATAAAATGATGGAAAGTTCAAAGAAACGTCATTTCAAGGCACCATCCATCCATTAGCACGTTTTTTGTTTTTTTTTACTTTTACCTTGATGTAAAATTCTCCATAGAAATGTGATTTCTCACAGGGGGTTCATATAAATGCTGATACAGGTGAAGCTTCTCAGCAAATAGTCCTGTTTGAGTGAGAGTTGGTGCTGAGCTTCAGAGATGCTGCTGCCACAGCGCATAAGGGGGCCAATGTACAGTTGACTGTCTGTGGTTGGTGCGCACCTGCAGCTTCCCACCCTCCTCAATGCATCAAGTATAAAACTGTCTTTCAAGAAGGACTCCACTCCACCGGTGCACAGTGGAGCGGATCGCAGCAAAGACGCATGCAGTCTAGAGCAGTGTTTCCCAACCCTGGTCCTCAAGGCTCACTGTCCTACATGTTTTAGAGGTTTCCCTGCTTTAATGTGCCTGATTCAACTGATTGTAATTCAACAAATGCCTGTTAATCAATCATCAATTGAAATCAGCTGGACTGATTTCAATTGATGATTGAAATCAGTCCAGCTGATTCTTTTAGGGGCATGCAGGGCAGTGTGCCTTGAGGACCAGGGTTGGGAAACACTGGTCTAGAGTTACTAGTATATAAAAAACCCTATTTAAAATGAAAACAAGCAAGGCTCAGACAGGTGGCGGGACAGGTAAAGCCCGCCAGGCTTATAAATACACTGGGGGAAACCCTGATTTTGTTTAGTTGAGAAAAGTAGAGACAACTTTTTTCAACAGTACTGGGTAAAAATTTTTCATAACTTGATAACTTGCATCAACTGAATTTTTTTGGCTTGTTGGATCTTATGCCCTAATCTTTCACAAAATGAACGTCTTTTAATCTCTTCAGTTGGTGCTGGAGTTGATTGTACTTACATCCAGTATAGTTAGTGCAGGTAAGAGTTTGATGTCTTCAGACAGCTCTGTTAGTTGATTGGACGACAGCAGAAGTTTGGTGAGGTCGGTCTGTTCCCACCAGCGATCTGATCCTCCAAACGATACTTTCTCCTGGGCTTCCGCAGGTTCATCGATGTTAAGCCGATACACATTCTGAGGGACTGGGACACATGATGACTCAAATCGCTGAAGATACAAACATAATTCACTTAGAACACCACAGTAGTACATGCTGACTAGTTTAATCTATGTTAAAGAAGATAGGATGAGGGCTTAGGTGGACTGTAGAGCCTCATCTGTGTAGTAGGTTCAGAAGGACACTTGTTGGGTCTTGCTGGACTTGTATCTCAATCCAGGGCTCTATTTAGAACTTTATGTCTAATATGTCTTTGAAATCATTTAAAGTTATCTGTAACACATGAATCAAAGCATATTGGACTTCCTCATTGATAGACAACAATAGACCACAGAAGAGGAAAAAGAGGCACCTTATCTGTCACAGATAAGAAGAGATATACCTATACTTATACTTAAAGCAGCAAAATGACCACAAATTATGTGGCTAATAATAAAACAAAGAAATGTTAAGCTTTGGAACCTGACTTGACCCGTTCAGGTTCAAACTGATAAAAAGTTTTCTTCCTATGTAAAGAACCCTGCAGATTGCATAGAGTCACTGACTGGCAGCATAACAATAGAGGACAGCCACTAGCATTGTCATAAAACAATTAAATGTGGTTTACTGACCATCAGATTTCACTCTTCAAAGACTTTATTAATGACTTTATTTGTGATAATCAGATTCATTTGTGTGGATGTGCCAAAACTTTCTCCAGCTGAACAGAAACAAAACTGAAGTTATTATTTTTGGACCTAAAGAGGAGCGATCTAGAGT
>CAEFZX010013949.1:0-10295 GCA_903066825.1 Alfaro cultratus | reverse complement strand
GGGCGGGGCGCTCCGATTAGATCTGCAGGTGAGGCTGGCGAGTCTTCCAGTTTGAATTTGCGCCTAGGCTTCATTTTCAGAAAGCGATGGTGACAGTTAACTTTGGCTCAACCTTTGCTTCAATTTACAACTGTTTAACTTTTGTCAATAGGAAATATTTATCTTCAAACAAATTAAATGTGTTATGGAAGAAATCGATATCAATGACTAAACTATTTCCTTTCTGTGAATGTGTTTCTGAAATATATTTTAAATAAAAATACATCAATACAGACTGAAGCTTATCAAGTATGATATTTCATTTAGTTTTTCATTTAATTGTGTGTTTAATTTTCTTTGTTTAGTCTCTTTGGTTATGAAAGCATAAAAGCCAAAACAAAGTGGTTTAGACACTGTTAAAACAGGTTGAACTGTGCTGTAGACAGTGATGTAACGCCTTAATGACGTCGGACCACTTTTTTCAGTAACAAGTAATCTAACGCGTTGCTATTTCAAATCCAGTAGTCAGACCACAGTCAGTAACGCAAAATCACTGTGCGTTACTATTTTCTCTTGTAATTTAATTTTATTTCCTTTACGAGTTTTGGGGAGTGACTACCGTTTCTATGTGACAGTAACAGCAGCGACAGAAACATAACATAACAACAATGGAGGGAAAAGGAAGATGCGCATTTTGTTGCTGGAAAAACAGGAACTATATTAAAGTAAGTGTCACAAATCTGTGCAACGGGACATCTGAGCTGTGGAGGAGCGCTGTGCGCTGCACTCTGACACCAAACGCAGGGCCGTAACGCACTACCTGGACGCTGGGGCAGGGAGTGCGGGGGTCTAACATCCTATTTATAGTAAGAAAAGGAAGTAAGAAAAAGGTAGAGGGCACCAAGCCTAGTGGATGTCTGTAAATTCTCAGTGTGAGACAAATAATTTCGTATCTAACTAGGAGGCAAAAGCACTGACATACTGTACATGTTCATTATTTCTTCTATTTAGCATAATATTTCATAGTAATAGTACTAATAAAAACTTTTAATAATTTGAATGATTAGAAAAACAAAACATTTTTTATTCACCCTTCAATTTTCCGTAGACTTCATTCATTACTGCATAGGAACACTGTAGTTGACAGCACTGACTGACAGAAGGATTTGACCAGATGAGATGATCAGTCTAAAGAAGTATGAGGTACTGAATATTGTTTATAAATGCTTTTATGAAAACATTATGATAAAATTAAAAGGACATAGGACTATTCTAGCTTTCTGCTTTCTACTGGCCTGGAGACTCGTCCTTTGTAGATGGAAGGATCCGTTATAGGGACACTGGTTAAGAGAGGCTATGTTTTGCATTCATTCAGAAAAGATTAGATGTACATAAGATATAAACAACATTTATATCTTATGTTATTTAAGCAGATGAATTTGTACAATGGTCAAATGTTGATTGTATCATTTATACACAAACCTGAAACTTGCTTTGGTTGCATCAGGGGAGGAGGGGGGTGGAATTTCTGTGTTGTATGTGTTTTTGTTATTGTTCTGTTTTGTTTACAAAGACTTTGATCTTTATTATTGGTAAAGATATTATATTGATATTTTAACTTTTGAGTCTTGTTCATGGTACAGCTCTTGCAGAGATGGCTAAAAGCAGTAGGAGCAAGCGGTACCTGGAAACAATCCATGTGGCGAAAAGTTAAACGGAAGTAAGTCACCACTACTCGTGGCATAGAGTCCATTAAATATTGTATTTTTGATTACAAGTCTATTTTTTTCTTATTACTCTTATTATTATTATTATGTATACTTTAAGAGTTTATTTGAGCTAGAAGTACCTACGTAATTGCTTTCCTTTTTTTTTCTTTTTTTTTTTGCTTGTTTGGACTCTCTGTGGGCGGAGCCTGTGGCTTCAAAAGCAGGGCTCTGCTCCACAGGGAGTCAGTCTGTGGCTAGACTCCTGAGAAGTCACTCTGAAGGTGATGGACTCTTACATTGAAGGTACTGCTGTTTGTCTGATTTTAACCTGCCTTGGACGTCCTTTGTATATATTCTGTACCTGCCATCTTTGTTCATGTGAGGAAAAGCATAATAATTTTCACTGAAGTGATCTCTGGCCTTTGCCAGTCATTTGTGGTTGTCCAAGTTGTAATAGAACCCCATCACACTTTACTTGGTCATGTAAAATTTAATATTCAGTGTGTCCAAGAATGTAGAAAATAACACAATCAGTTTGAGTGTCCTGTTCCAGCTACCCTAAAACTAACTTAGTATTACAACATCTGTGCATGTAATAGTGGGCCATAAGTCCTCACTCTTACATGCCACAGAGAGCCCAGAGACGCACAGACAGCGTGAGGCGAGTCGGTTGCTTGACACAGTGTGGGAGTCAGCTCTGAGGTCTGGATGGACAACAGGTATAAGTATCGCCTGACCGAACCTGGTAGCAGACACTGGATCTTGTAGGGGAGCAGCTGGTCCATGTCTGAAAAAGATCTGCACTTGATGGAGGGCCAGACAGAGGGGTAGAATATATGTTTATTACCTGAATACCAAAATTAACTGGTTTGACAAGTCTTAGAAACTGAAAATTGGAGTTATGAATATTCTTATAAAGAAAAAATATGTTCTTAATTGAAACAACAGGCAGCTTCTCTCACAGAAGAAAAACCTAAAACTGTTGTATGCGGTTAGTTTAGCAACGCACAGCTCTTCCTAACTGCAGATGTACAAATGGAGAAAGACAGATGGGAAGGAATAGAAAAGGTATGAGTGGCCAAACAAAAGCAGAGGCACACAGAGAAAACGGGATGAGGTAGAGAAGGAAAAGAGAGGCAGCAATGCAACAGCAGCTATAGACCTGTTTGCCTGAGAGAGGCTTTTAATCAGCAGAGAGAGCATCGGCGAATTGGATAAAATGTTATCTTGGAGCTGGAAAAGTGGAGGTGGAATTTATGGTACATTATGTTTCCACCATAAACAAGTGCTCCAGAAAATTTAGCTCACAGAAGTCATTCATCAAACACAGCTCAAAGAGATCCTTTCTTTTTCTCTTTCCTTTACTCTCCAGCTGGAACCATGCCCAGACCTATTTGGACCCCAAAAGCACAGAGTGCTACGAAAAGTTAATAGCAAAAAATATCACTTTTCCATTGTTCCATTAGTGTTTGTCTTTTTTAATCTGTTTTAAATATATTCTATTTCTTGCCTGAGTTAGCTTCACTGCACACACCTGTGGAAGAAGCAAAGCAAAGAACTGATGAAGTCAAATATGGGCATTTTCACAGAAGCTTGTTAGAATGACAAAGATGAATGTTGTGTTGGTAAAAATGGATATGAGATTAATCAAACATTTTGTGCTTGTTGTGTAAATATTTATAAGAGATATTTACAGGCTTTATATGTCTCATAGTGATAGTTTCAAAAAAACCTGGCAGAGCCTGGTGTACAGAATCTGCCACAAAGAAGCAAACATATCACAGCATGGAGTCATAACAGAGCCATGCAGAGAAGAGGCCATTGGAGGGACGGGGGCTCAAAGTTAAACAGGGGCACATTGGACAAGATCTTAAAACACCGTACAACAACATGGCAACAACTTATATTAATCAAAAATCTAATATTTGATTGGATAACCAATCTCATGTACTTGTTGCTAAATGAGCTAATGACAAAGAAACAACTTACAGATTGACCATCACCAGTGGCCCTTCTAACTAGCCTTCATGACATTCTGTTCTAGTTGTGACTTTGTAGAAAGCAACACAATCAACAGATTCACAACACAACTCTGATTGGTTGTTTCTAGTTAGCACTGGGAGATGGCAGAGGAACTCCATTATTTTCACAGATTATCTATTGTATGCCATACTGTCATGACATAGTGATAGTTTCAAGAAATATAGAAAAAATATTTTTCAGAAAAGTTACATGCTGCAGCTTTAATATTAGCAAAAGATTAAAAAAATTAAAAAAAAACATCTATAGCACATTTTAAAATAATTAAATAGACACAAACATGCAAAAGGCATCTGGTTTCAGTTATTTTATCAGAGTTCTGAGGCTGGAAAAGTGGAGGCTGGGTTCAGGTTCATGACCAACATGTTCAGCACAGAAATAAAATACCTTTTCTACTGTATTCGTTATGTATGAGGAAAAGCTCCTCACAGAACATGAAACTGCACAGAAATAAGCTTCAGTTCTCTATGACTTGCTATTAGGAGTTAAGTCTGCCATCTGCCCATGCACTACAAAAATCTACCGTCCTTCTTGACCAGCACTCTTTATTAATAGCTCCAGAGCATAAACATTCTGGGCTTCTATTTAAGCCTTTCTTCTGTTTTATTCTTTTTCCTTTCCTGAATTTCCAGCCAGTTTTGATTTCCTGTGGTCTTGAGTGAAGGTCACCTCCTGAGCGAGCCATCTTTCACGAGGCTCTGGCAGTAAACGGCAGAGCCTCAGAAACAAGATGTGGCGATAGCAGGTTTAATGCAGTGAATGTTCAACATTAAAGATGAGTTTTCATGGTGGTCTGATGCAAGACAGCTACCTTTCAGTCTGTTATTTCCAGTTAACCTTGAAGACTGTAGATAAAGAGAAGCAGCTGTGGTTTTCTCTTTGTAGACAAAAAGAAATCTCATTTCCTGTGGCCCAGGCCCAAAGGAACATTAATTTTCACTATTTGCTTCCTCCCTCTTTGCCAGTTTTGCTTACTTTCATGGTAGCACTCTTTTAACACTTGAAGAACTATTGGGAACATGTGCTTTGGATATAAAAACCAGGCTCGACGTAATGAATGTGATGTTCAGCAGGTAAAGAGAACACACAGAAAAAATGTGTTGCTGATTGAATTGTGAAATCATTAAACTCAGTGGGTCTGCTGAAGGGGAAAAGCTGCAAAACAAACTGCTTTTATCTCCACACTTGGCCTTTCTGTGCTGATGCAAATTTATTAAATCAATTCATGGATTGAATTGAATTTTCTTACTTGAACTCTTTTGTTGCTAAGAAAATTGAAAAGCACTTCAATAAGTGAAGTGGAAGTGAAGTGAGGTGGAAGTACATGCACACATCGCAAGGTAGGTGGCCCAGCAGCCAGCCTGAGTTTTATACCTTCTATACCACTAACTTTAAAATTCTAAGTATTCTGATTTGGAAAGTGGTGAAGCCTCTGGTTTATATCTGCAATTTGTAACCAAGATTTAATTTATTCCAGTTCAAGAGAGATCTCCCGTTCTCATTGGTGTGAATAATACATTCCTTGGCCTCTTCAATTCTCATTCATCCTCAGTTATCTTGTCCAGCTAATACTGTCACTCTGGCTGTACAAAGACAAAAGGAAACACTTGTGGTGTGTGACTTATCTTCACCTTATACAATTTTAGTAGTGTCAGTGAGAATTTTAAAAGGGAGTGGAGAAATAACAAACCAGCAAATTTGGTTAACACTCAACCTGCTGGTAGGGTGTGGAAATAGGCGTAAGCGTGTGTGAGTGTGCAGGTGTATGCAATATTATTTGTAATAATTTACCTTTTGCAACAGACATGCCTGTGGCAATCATTATCAGGCTTTAACAGTTTTGTGAATGTTTTTATTTTGGTCCTCTGCCATAACATTTAAACTTACCCAAGTTTGTCACAGTATTTTTTTTTTAACTATAGTACATAGCACATGGGATTGTATCTCTATATAAAAAAAAATATGTCATGAAGTCGGAGATTACCTTTGTGTAATTTGGAGCTGCCACATCCAATCATCACCCTCTCACTCTGTTTACTGTTCTTAACAAATACCTTCTGTACCACTTCCTGTAAAATTCTCCATGTCTGCCTAATCTTAGTCAAGAAAACAATCCTCTTAAACTGGACCTCAAAGAATTGGGAAATATCAAAAGTTTATTAATTAGAGTTTATTAACTGAATATCAATAGAAAATTGGACAAAATGCAACTTTAAAGTAGAATTCATTGGAAGAAATGTGACTATTTTAAACACTACATCTTCGCAGTTATCCTGAGTTTCATCTATCTTAGGGTGAAAGCACATTTGTGCTTTAACTCTACAGCAGTTCTACAACCAAGATAAAATCTCTGTGTAATAGAATAACACATTATCAAAACACTAATGCAAAATACATAGTGTCAACATGTCTCACTGCATGCATGACACTGCTGTAGATCTGGTGTTGTATATATTCTGCACCTGCCATCTTTGTTCATGTGAGGAAAAGCATAATAATTTTCACTGAAGTGAAAATTATTATGCTTTTGGTTCTTTTGGTGAGCAGTGCACCAGTGAGTGTTAGCAGCAGTTAGATTCTGAAGCAGTCACTGCCCTTAGGTGTGAGTGTGTGTGTGTGTGGTTGTCTGTTCAGTGTCTCATTTGGTCAAGGCAGAGGGGATCTATTCTTCAAGCTAATTTAGGATTTTATTGAATTTAAAATTATTATTGCAAACATTTTTGTAGTACCCAGTCCTTTGAGAATAACAAAAAAAGCTAAAAGCTTTCTCTGTGCATGGAGGGAATGATTTGGTGTGAAATGGCAGGAGAAATAAAACAAGTAATTCATAACTCACAAAGACCAATCAGGAAGTGTGTATATGTTACAGATTTTTAGCCACAAACACCTCAGATTTCCACTTTGTATTTGTTAAACAAAAATAAAGGCAAAATGAAAAGTTTATGAAAATTCTACAAAAGCCTGTTCAGAAAATGTACACTCAATGTTTTCCTGTAGTGACTGTTGGCTCCCCCTGATCTGAGCATCAAGCAGCTCAAGCAACAGGATGTTCACTTATATGGACTGATGGAAATGTCACAAACTAAACATCACAGCATAATAAAAACATGACAGCTTGCTTTTTCTCTCAGTTGATCTGAAGGGGTGGTGGATAGGGTAGGCACCACCCATTTATATAAAAGATATGAATTTATTTTCCTCAAACACATGGAGATGACAGTGATGGCTGTAAATTTCATTTAAATCACAGAAATTAAATTAATTCTGCTGTGTGATTGTTGTGAGGGAGAGACCAACGTATTGAAAATTGTCTGGGCTTGTGGGTTCTGCTAAGAGGAATCCATCTGCTGAATATAACTTATGAAACTTTTGATGTTACTCATTACTACTACGAATATGTTTTTCTTTCTAAATGACTATTTTAACCTTCTTTGTTTTTTTTATCTACCTCTTCCGGCGTTCCCAGGTCAGACCAGAAACATCATCCCTCCAGCCTGGCACTTCCTCTGGGTCTTCCTCTACACTGTTGTGACAGCCATTCTTGGTATCGGGAAATTCGATGGAGATATTTTTTGTACAAAAGTATTTTTGCCTCATATGAAGAAAAATGCCAAACATAGTTAAAATCACCTGTCTTTATAATAAAGACTTCACGAATCAAATAAGGGTTTTTTCCAAAAGTCTCACACTGGGCTATGGCTATTCTGCTATAAGTGTAGAATAATCTAGTCCAGGTTTCAAGAGTTTAAGTATTTTAGTTTCTAAGCTGGGTCAGGTCTAGTGTGGTCCACATGTAAAAAAAAAAAAGGTTCTGAAGTAGCCTTCTATTGGACTTTCACAAGTCAAATTAAAGCTTACTTCTGAGTTTTGTCTGGTTCTCAGTACCTGATAAGTGTCAAACTGGGTTTGATTAATTCTGTGATTATTGTAGAATTTGATGAATATAAATTTGCTAATAATTAAACTAAAGCTGATTAAAGATGTTGAAGGTAGTGGAATTGCTCTTTAACCATTTCCAGAGTCAGGAACCTCTGTCTGAAGCCAACTTCAGCTTTGTATCTCTCTATCTCTGTGGTTCTAAGATGCAATCTCCGGCTGATATTTTCCCAATCAAATCATCAATGTCTGCTCAGCTGAACACCTTACAGAAGCAGTGGTACTACTGAACAATATTTTGGCCTCAACAGGGATGATCTGGACACTGTCATATGCAGCAGCAGCCACTCACAGAGACATTGAAAACGTTTACTTATTCATTTCTGTTCACAGTACCAGACAACTAAGAATTTGGCAGTTATTAAATTACAGTCCACCTCTTTACTCCAAGTCATTTTTTTCTTTCTGTACAACTAGAATACATGAAAAACTGAAAAAGCCTTAAGTTGATCAAGCTGCAGTTATATTGTTGAGCTTTATTTCTGTGAAAGAAAGAAGATCTTACTTCTCCTTTCTGAAATAGCAGTTTCATTTCATTGGTACAGTAATCAGAATATCTGAGGTGAAAACACTGAGCACCCTGACGCCTCTCCATCATGAAGTTATCTTGACATTCTCTCTCTTTTAAAGTCTTCCAGTGCAGTTCTTTCTTCAGTATTTTCAGAGCACTCCCACATTATTATTTACTATAGCCTAACAGTGTATGTTCACTGGTGTGTCACCTGTTCAGGAAATTACAAACAAATTGTCAACAGGAGAACAAATGCTCCCCAGCTCAAATCTTCAGAAGGCTGAATTATGAGAGCAGATGCCGTTCCTCTCACTTGGCCACTTTATAGCTGTACTGGCTACTTTATCTCCTATAATATAGGCCCATTTAAAGCAGCATGAAAATGACATTTCCATTACTGAGCTCCCACTGCTGCTATCAGGCCAAAGTGCTAAAAAAGCCCAGCCAATTAATCAGGGTGCACTACAAGGTTTGAACATTCAAACAGCTCTCTTTGAGAGATGAGGAACTCTGAATGAAAGCGCTTATGAAGTGTCAGAAAAGTGAGGCCCTCTATCATTTCAACAAAAACCTCCCCAGAGCTTTCTGTACCAAGTTTGCTCTCTACTTTTAGTAAACAGGAAGTGGATTTTCATATTGTGTTACAAAATAAAACCCTGACTTAAAGGACAGATTTCATTGTATTCTGGGAAAACACATGACAACAAAATGTGGGTAATCAAATTCAACCTTGAAATGGGAATTGCTGATTATTTTTCATCTCAGCTAACAATATCAATGCCCCTGAAATAGCATCCTGCAGTGCACATCCAGACCACTATCAATATTTCTGGACTTCTAGCTGCCTAAGTGCTGTCTGCAGTTTGTGGTCAGTCCAGATCTTGTTTCGAAAAACACATTGGATATTGATCTGTTCCAGATTTTGCAGGTTTTTCTGTTGTTTCATCTGTTAGGTGCACTCTGACAGATGAAACAACTTATTTCCTTTATCCAACGTATTCCTAGCCCCCATATGAGGCTTGGCATGAATTGAGGGTGCAAACCGGAACCACCATTTGTTTTCATGTCTTGTTCACCGGCTTTTGGCAGAGGTTTTAGTCTATAAAATATGTGGGAACTCCAACTATCACAGCTTATACATGGCAATATTGTTTTACCCCTACCTACAGCTATTGAGGGGTGGCATGAAGATTTGAAGAAGTGGTCGCAAATAACCTGCGACCACTTGGCAGATTATGGTAGAAAAATTCCTCCATACTCTGCTAAGCCACTATCTTTCCTCTCCAAAACTTAACGCTTATGTTCCGATCCTTGTGATTAAACTCACAATTACTATCTTCTGTACTAAGCAGCTCTCTGATAGCAGACGGCATGTCCGTCTACTATTTTTATTTAATATTGTACAATACTGAAAAGAGAGGTGTAATGCCTATCATGAATATAGATTAGCAAAGAAACCTACAAATTACAGTGAAATACTGCTACTTCTGGTGGGTACCGGAAGTAAGACCCATAATTGTTTCCACAGTAATAATAACACCGTTGGAAATCATACAGACTCTGACGTACTGTTAGCCTCCCTCCGCCTCCGGGTGGGGGGACGGGTTCTGACTGTTGTTTGTGCTTACGGGCCGAACAACAGTTCAGATTACCCACCCTTCTTGGAGTCCTTAGAGGGGGTACTGGAGAGTGCCCCTCCTGGGGACTCCCTCGTTCTGCTGGGGGACTTCAACGCTCACGTGGGCAATGACAGTGAGACCTGGAGGGGCGTGGTTGGGAGGAACGCTCCCCCCAATCTGAACTCGAGTGGTGTTCTGTTGTTGGACTTCTGTGCTCGTCACGGATTGTCCATAATGAACACCATGTTCAGGCATAAGGGTGTCCATGTGTGCACTTGGCACCAGGACACCCTAGGCCGTAGTTCGATGATCAACTTTGTCCTCGTTTCATCGGATCTGCGGTCGTATGTCTTGGACACTCGGATGAAGAGAGGTGCGGAGCTGTCCACTGACCACTACCTGGTGGTGAGTTGGCTCTGGTGGTGGGGAGGATGCCGGTCAGACCTGGCAGGCCCAAACGAGTTGTGAGGGTCTGCTGGGAACGTCTGGCGGAATCCCCTG